>PITA01004435.1:0-89923 GCA_004023965.1 Spilogale gracilis
CAGCCCCCTGTCTGGTCAGCCCCCCACCTGGCCAGCTGCACCTGTCCCAACAGCACTGAGTCACCTGCCCTCGGGGTTGCATGCCTACTGTGATGTAGACTCGCTCCGTACATCCTTTGAGGGTTCCCCTCCCATTTAGGATACTCAGATCCAACCCCCTGTGCAAATAGAGAAGTCGAATAAGGGACAGGTGGCAATTTCGGGCGTCTGGATAAGAAAGTCATGCCTGGAGGAGGGGCTTGTACATGTAAGTGGAGTAATGGCAAAGCGGTAATGACCTCCCATGGCCGCCACTGCTTAGAAGAGGTCCTTGACATCCACCCAATTAACTTGTTTTCATGAATTTTAACTTTTCCTCTCCTTTGTTTCCAAGAACAAATGTGAAAGGGCAGATCACGTGATGTAATTTCTAGTTGTCATTTCCTGCTGCCGTAGTCTTACAGGCTGAGGAGCCAAAGGCGTTATAGACAATTACATGGCTTATCAGGCAGAAATGGCACCAAGACCAAGAATGGGTTGGAAAGGTGGTGAGGGGTGGGGTGAATTGTGGTCAGGAGGCGCCCCACTTTGGGACCCCGTCCGGCTTCTAGGGAAAGGCAGCTCGTGTTTTAGTGAAATGCACTCAAATAGCAAATTCAATATTCAGTGGCTTTAACACAGACCTTGTCTTTTTCTCATAACTGTACTTTCTGTCTTTATCATGCCTGTCTGAGAGGTGGGAAAAGGGAGGCTCAGCGAGACTGATGCCACTCACCCCAGACTGCCGAGCTAATTCTTCGCAGAACTGGGCTCCTCCTCGAGATCCAAGAGGAACAGAACATGTTAGGGAAGCAGACTTCGTTGTAGGACTGTGTGCGTTTTACCTCTTCTAAGTTTTGTTTTTTCTATTGGACTTCACAAGAAAGAGCAAAGGCTACAAAGATATCACATAGGACAATGCAAAATGAGTAGACTCATAGTTCAGTGCATTTTGAACCTCGGTCGGTAAATATGCAATAAGGTGTTGGATGATGCCCATTTCCTTCAAGTACATAAAATGGGGCCCGTAATTAAGAAACATACAGATACCCTGCTGTAGCAAAAAATGCATACTCCTGATAAAAAGCACCACATAGAGCAGAATCACACAATAAAAACTGCTGCAGGGTTTATGGGAAAATGACACTCTGGACAGAACACTTAAAGAAAAGTCGTGTGCCTGGTGGAAATGTTAGCCCAGTTTTGTGTCCAGGGGGTTGAGAACCGCGTACGAAGTACAATATGCACAGCCCACGTTGTCTTGCAGAAGACTTGGCGTTTTTCTGGAGGCTCAGTGCTTGGTCAGTTGTGGGAAGGAGGACTGTCTGAAATCTGATGGGACCTCGTGACAGGTGACGGGTCGGTGTGGGTGAGTGTGTGCGTGCGCGCTCCTAAGGCTTAGCTCGGCTGCACACGTTAGCATAGGCTCTGCAACAGAGGAAGGCGCGCACAAGCAAACACAGAATTAGGGGTGCGCACGTCATATTGCTCCTTGACGTACCAGCAGCATTCAGACAAAGTCACGTTTTCAAGACAATCATTTTAACAGAAGTGACGGCACCCAGGTCCTCCCCCCGAGGAGTTCATGATCCTGTTCAGAATAAAATGTAGGTAAACCAGAAATTACTAAATGCCAAACAGAATGCACATGTGTCTTGGAAAGGGAGGGGGACGCCTGGGTGGCTCAGTCCGTTCTGTGCCCGACTTCAGCTTGGATCATGATCTCAGGGTCCTGAGGTCCCGGCTCTGCGCCCAGCAGGGAGTCTGCTTCTCTCCGCGCCTCCCACAGTTCATGCTAGTGTGCATGTGCCCCCCCAAATAAATTTAAAAAAATCTTTTAAATAAAAGGAAGGGAGGGCTCAGTGAGGTGGTCAGGGAAGTGTTCTTATAGGAGGTGTTGGAGAAATGCTCTAAGCAGAGTCCCAGGAGTAGCGGGAAACATGTGGGAGGGATAGGGGGAGCTGGGCTCAGGGGCAAATGGGAAATAAGGGCAAATAAGTGGTTTTGCACAGAAGCTAGAGTGGCATGGTGAATAGTAAGGGGCATCTCGATAAGAGAGGTTTTTAAAAGTTTGGGTGTACCTATACCTGGAGTCTGTGACACAGACTAGGAATGAATATTTACAGAACCCAGGCCACCATTCCGTCCCTTCCAGGCCACCGTCTTCATTCCTTAATCAACAGTGTTCACTGAGTCTGTAAGCACCACTGACAACAGCTGAGGTCCCGCCTGCGAACACGGGAGGTAAAATACCTGCCTTGAGGAGTTCATGCCCTACTGGAGGAAGCAGCATTGGAGCAAGGAAATGACAGGGTTCCAAGTAGAAATAAGGGCTTGGGGTCAATGAAGCAGCTAAGGGGACAGGGAACGATGGGTTTATGTGGGAAGGTGGCTCTACCCAAGAAGGTGGCCGGAAATCTCTGTAGGGAATCACCACGTGAATACCAATGTGGCCAATGTTGGGTGGGGAGCAGGTCCAGAAAAGTTGGTCCAGGCAGAGGAGACAGTAGGCATAAAGATGCTGAGCCCTGGGGAGGCCACCTAGTGGAACGCACTAGCAGGCTGGAGTGGAGGGGAGCAGGGGGAGAGGATGTGGGACCAGCAGCAGCCACGCCCCATAGGGGCCTCAGTCTGTGCTCAGGATTTCTGGTTCTGCTCTAATTCCCATGGGAAAGCCCTGGAGCCCTTTGAGCAGAGTGGGTCATAATCTGATTCACCTTTTTTTAAAATGAACATTTTGTTTGTGTGTGAAGCACAGTCTTTAGTGGGTAAAGATGAGTAGAAGTGGGTAACGTGGGTAAAAAATTAAAGACTAGGTAGGAGTGACAGGATGGTAGGTTGGGCCAGGGTAGTAGATACAAGCATGGTCAAAAAACAGGGGGCAGAAGGGAGGGCGAGAGGAAAGAAGGCAGGAAAGATAGAAGGAAGGAAAAGAGATAGTCAGATCTCAGGTATGCTTTGATACTAGAATCTTCAGACCAAAGCCCAAGATTGAGTGGGAGCTATGAATGTATAAAGTGAGGGTAACTGAAGCCCCGTTCCCACTCAGCACCTGAGTCCCGTGATGGCAATGGCCGTGAGAAGAGTAGTGTTAGGGGCTCAGTCGTGTCCTCTCAGAATTGAAAGCCTAGCCCCAGGACTTCAGGATATGACTCGATTTGGAGTTGAATCCTTTCAAGAGTTGATGTAGTTAGGCAAGACCATTAAGGGGCCCTGATCTGATCAGAATGGTGTGCTTATGAGAAGAAATTTGGATACACCCTGAGTCGGCGTTTCTGCACTCCCAACAGAGGCAAGACTTGAGGACACATTCTAGTCTGAGCATCCCTTCACCAGTGAGGACACATTGTTGACTGCAAGTATATCAGTTCTGTACGATCTCTCTTTCCCTTGGGGAAAGAGTCCAGCAAACACAGAGACTTGCTTGAGGAAAGTAATCACCATATCAATAGCCAACTCAACAGCAAGTCTAGAATAAGAAACCAATCCCTTTGCCTTTCTAGTGATTCTCATCTGTTATAGGAGAAAGTCACCTGGAAGGATAAAAATGACTGCAAGAACAAACGGGCAAAAAGGCCACAAAAACTTGAGTGTGACACACTGAGTCTAGTCAAGGGAGGGGAGGTCAGTTCATGAGTAGATCAATATACGTTTCTCTTACCAGCATAAAGTCGTCCCCTTCAAGGTCAAGATTAGGAAGCTGGTCAGAACAGGTTCTGTCTTCTTTTTATATATGAGCAATTTTTAATCCCATAACTGTTGGGAGGAAAATAGCTGAGTAATCATCACCTCTATGAGAGAAGCTAGATCAGCCTCCCACAAGTTTGCACCTTGAGAAGATTGGATGGAAGGAAATACATACTGTGATGTAAGCTCGCGTGACATTTTGACAAATAGTCTTCCACTCCACCTGGGCGCTTTGTTAGTTCCTGTCTGCACATCTGTTTTAGCACTTTCTTCTACAGAGCCTTCCCCATGCTAACCTCAGTCCCAGTACTTACAGCCTTCCAAACATCCCCCCATTATGTTCTTTTTCTGAAGGTCTGTGGGGACCGGTATAAAGGGGGATGCTATAAATACAAAGAAAATAACTCATGGCCAGCTAGAGCTCCCAAGAGGCCCTGCTCTTTGACACAGTTAAGGCTCATTAAGGTTATGTTGTGCTGAAAAGTGGCCTTCTCAAGGAGTGAGAGATGTGCATTTTATTTAAATATATTTATACTGAGTTCAAGTATTCCCCAGTCTCATTATGTATAATGCATTTACTAATGAAGAAATCAAAACATGACATGCATTAAATTCATAGCACAACTTTTAAACTCTGCAATTTTATTGGTGGTACAGAGAAGACCCCTTTAGGTCAGAATGCAGAGTTTGTGGGTGTCACATGGTAGTTAAGGTTGGCTTCAAAGTCACAAAGATCTGGGTTTTATCCTTGTTAGACTTCTAACTAGCTGTTACTTTGGACAAGTTATCTCTCTTTCTAAGCCTATTTCCATTAGAAAAATGAGCAATAGCAAAATCTATCTGGTAGCATTTTAATGAAGATGAAAATTGTATTACCCAGAGCTTAGCATGCTGCCTGGCATAGAATGAGGACGGCCCAGAGTGGTTGCTGTGATGGGGGTGCTGCTAATGGTGAACAGGATGAAGAAAATGATGGTGATGATCATGGTGCTGGTGGTGCTGGTGATGATGATTGTCATAACAACAATGATGATGGCGGTGGTGGTAGTGGTGTTGATGATGATGATGGTGCTGTTGATGATGGCATTGATGATGATGGTGGTGATGATGTTGATGGTAGTGGTGATGGTGATGACGATGGTGTTGATGCTGCTGCTGCTGTTGATGTTGGTGGTGATGATGGTGATGGCGATGGTGTTGATGCTGTTGATGATGATGGTGATGATGGTGTTGATGGTGTTGATGGTGATGGTGATGATTATGATGGTGTTGATGTTGATGGTGATGATGGTGTTGATGATGATGCTGTTGATGATGATGGTGTTGATGGTGATGATTATGATGGTGTTGGTGATGATGGTGTTGAGGTTGATGGTGATGATGGTGTTGATGATTGTGTTGATGTTGATGGTGATGATGATGATGGTGGTGGTGGTGTTGATGGTGGTGATGATGATGATGATGATGGTGATGATAGTGTTGATGGTGTTGATGGTGATGGTGATGATGGTGGTGTTGATGGTGATGGTAATGGTGATGAGGATGATGTTTAACTGAAGAGATTTTCTCTGAAATGAAATACAGTGCTGCTTTTCAGATCATCAGGCAAAGGATGCCCTTTAAGGTCTGTCCCAGCTTTGGCTTGTGCCACTCAAGTCCTTGGTATGCTTCCTAATAAGAAAGAGAACTTACATGACTTGGTTTTACAGAAATGCACTATTTAATTCCCCCCACATATTCTGAGCTGAATACAGATGTAGACAAGTGTATTTTAACTTTCAGTTAATTTGTTCAATCATGATAGTCGATATTACTGTACCATTGATTGTTTCAGCAAGTACTAAAAATACTGTAAATGAGGGGCACCTGGGTGGCTCAGTCAGTTGAGCATCTGACTGTTAGCTTTCTCAGGGTCCTGGGATCAAGTCCCGTGTCGGGCTCTGCACTAGTGTGGAGCCTGCTTGTGATTCTCTGTCTCCCGCTGTCCCTTCCCCCACTTGTGCTCTCTCTCTCTTTCTAAAAGCACGAAACAAAACAAACCATACATAATAATGTAACCAGCTTGTCGATGGTAAGCTTAAAATTACTGTTCTGGCCAGGGCACATGCTTGGATCAGAAAATGGGGATCCGGAAAATAAAAATATTTCATTCTCTGATAGTATATCACTTAGGCTTCCGTGTTATTTTATTTTGGTCCTATGTTTATCAAGAGATAAGACAAGATAACAGGGAAAAACAGAGTTCTCTAAAAGTGCACCATTATCTGATGCTATAGTTGAGAGGGACGTTCCCGTAGCTGCCAAACCATGAAGAGAAGTTGCAGACTTGTGCTCCACACCATGTGCTATTTGTGTGGGTAGCTGCCCACAATCAGGTTTTGGGAGAGAGGACACTCTGTTTCCTTCCTGAGATTCTGGACTGATTCACTCTCAAGGAGCTCACTGGGAGCCCGTCAGCACTGCTTGTGGGTTGAGTGAATGAATGCATAAAAAAAAAATCCAAAAAACAGATGAAGCAAATTTAGGAATGCCCTCAATATGGGGAGATCCTTAAAATTAATCTGTCCTCTTGAGGAGCTTGAAAGAGTCAAGGTCTTATTCACTGAGGCTCAGGCTCTGAAAGAAGAAACAAGGAAGGTTCTTGGTCGTTACTGAACAAACCTCTGGTCAAAGCTTGTCTGCTCGTGAGGCCGCTGGTTAACCAACAGCACTTGCTAGGTTTTCTGTTTGGGCCTGCTCACAGTAGGGGTCTGGGCAAGTTAGCATGGTGGAGCCATATCCCAGGCACAAATTCTCCAAGTTCTCGGGGGCCACCTGTGACATTTCAAGGAGGTCTAGAAAGTCAAAACAATCATCATAGTAAATCTAAGGTTTTATTTGCCATTTTCCACTTCTGTTCTTTCATGAATATGAAAAAATCATTAATTTCAGAGTTTACATTGCAACTGATCTTGTCAAATTTTGATGCAGTTTCAAAGAGGAGTGTCTGCATTTATCTAAAAAGGCAATGAAAATACCCTCTTCCCCAACCTCATATGTGCGTGAGTCCTATTTCCTTCATATACTTAAACTGAAGGAACATGTTGCAAACAATTGAAGGCGGAGGTTAGAATCCAACATTCTTTTATTTTTTTTTAAAGATTTTATTTATTTGACAGAGAGACAGCAAAAGAGGGAACACAAGCAGGGGGACTGAGAGAGGGAGAAGCAGGCTTCCCGCCGAGCAGAGAGCCCGATGTGGAGCTTGATCCCTGGACCCTGGGATCATGACCTGAGCCGAAGACAGATGCTTAATGACTGAGCCACCCAGGCGGCCCGCAGCATTCTTTTATAAAGGCACATATTATTGAAGTTTGCAAAAATTTAAAGCAATGCCAATCTACTAACTTATTCTTTTGGAAGATATAGTTATTTTTCATAAAATGTCACTTATATTAACACATAAGGGGTTCTTTTAAATAAACTAATGAATAGGTGTACTTAAAATGTCTTATTTAATGGTTTATTTATATATTAATTATAATGTCATATATATGCGTGTGTCTATGTACATACACACGCATATATATCCCACATAAACAAAAGTTTTTTGAAGTTCTCAGTTACTTCTAAAAGTGTGAAGAGGTCCTGTGCAGAAATATTTGAAAGTCACTGGATTAGATTATCCAATCAAAAATCCTCTTCAAGCCCGAAACCTTTGGCTCTAAAACAGCCCGCCCTCACTTTGTTCTGTGAGAACCCGCAGTGAGTACCCTTGCCCTCCGTGCCAGCTGGGCCTCGTGGAGAGACGGCCCTCACCA
Organism: Spilogale gracilis; assembly: GCA_004023965.1. NCBI lineage: Eukaryota > Metazoa > Chordata > Mammalia > Carnivora > Mephitidae > Spilogale > Spilogale gracilis. The sequence continues at coordinate 7,506 of PITA01004435.1, forward strand.
TGAAGGGGGTACATCCGGCAGCCCAGCACCTAGGGCTCAGCTGTGGGGCTCAGGCCAGGCGACTGTGGGCAGCGGGGTTTGGAGAAGGTGGCTTCTCCTTCGACCTCGGTCACTTTCTCTATGATGACACTGTTCTCAACAGAACAGAAATGCTTCTGGACTTTATTAAGAAACTTTATTGAAACCAATTATTATCTCAATAACCAAATTTTAAACTCACAACGCTGGACCTGGTGATGTGAATGAGCTGCAGGAGAGCTTTTAAAATTGCCCTACTTGTTGATCGTTGTGACACAGGATTGGTCCTGTGGATAAACAAGGCCAGGAGGCAGGGGAAAAGGCCTCGGGGCACTCAGTCCGGGGACAGCTGACTCTGCCACTTTTATATCCTGGGACCCTGAACAAATCCCCTATTATGTGAGTCTTTAAAAAAACAAAACAAAACAAAACTGTAGTATTGAAATGTTAACTGTCACGTTTAAATCCCCTCTCATCCGCCGTGTGTCCTAAAAGAGTCTATATAGGTTATTGATTTAATCCTCAGAGACATTCCCTAAAGTGACAGGTGCGATCCTTATCCTACAGACAGGGGACTAAGGGTTTGAGGACCAAGCAGTGACCATACCCACAGCTGCTATGTGGGGAGCCAGGTGCTGCCTCCAGCTGTCTGAGTCTAAGCTCGCGACTTTCTCCTGCATTGAATTTTTGGCGGTCCGCTTGTTGCGCGTCTGGGATGACCGAAGAAACAGTTTACAAAGCGCGCACAGTAGGTGCTAGGCACACAGTAGGTGCTCAGCTGGTCTTAGTTTGCCGGCTCAGCCCGGCTCCTGGGTTCCGTACTTTGTAGAGTCAGTGTGTCATCAAAGCAGGGTTAGCCGGGTGGGACCCAGGAGAGCAAATCTGCTCTCTGAGGGTTCTTGCTCTTGGGCGTGCCCAGGGGGCGTCTGCCGCTTTATCTGCTGGGTGTTACACTGCACTTAGCCCTCCGTCTGTTCCTGGACAAATCTCTGGTTTTTCTGGGCTTTGTCTTTCTTTTTTCTGAAAGAAGGAATATGGACAAAGGTATCTTAAAACCTATATAGTCTGTTCAAACGTCCATGGTACTGTTGCTCGTCGTTTTTTTAAACAAACTTAGTAGTTCCAAGAAATAGTGGAGTTTTAGGATTTGAATGTTTACACCAAATCCTAGAAGTACCGGTTGGAAATCTGTATCACAATTCAGAAAATGCGATGTTTAAGAAAAGCAACACAATATAGCTGTGCTTTATCATAATTCCTTGGCATCTGGTATGAGATTCATTCTGTAAAAAGGACGTCCTTCTTCCAGTGTTAAGCCAAGCCCTAACTGATTAGACATAAGACAAAGGAAATGGCAGTGCTCCTAGGAAGTAGAGAGGACTATCCCGACGGCCGTTGTTGGAAACCGTGGGAGGACCACAACGCTGGCCTTCTGTGCTCCTTTTCACGATGAAGTAATTCTCATCTTCCCTTCCGACTGAATTCGGCGTGTAGAAAGAGGGACAGGGCTCTACTCTCACGTTGCTAGCTTTCCTCATCATCCGCGTTCTGTAACCCTATTAAGTGTGTTAATCCCCTGGCGAGCACGGTGAAGACGATGGCTTGTCACCCAGTTCTGAGCTACACTTGTCCCTCCAGTGGTGCCCAGATCTGTGCCGGAATCTTATTTTACGTCCACATAGAGAATCTCATCGTTGCTCCTTATGAACCGCTAATGTAGGAAAAAACCAATTTGAACAGAGAGAAGGGAACAAATCACTTCCCTTAAGGAAAGCGAAGCGTAGTGGATGTAGGCTAGGGAGCAATGCTCAGAAGCCGGTGGGGGCGAGAGTGCCGCGCACAGCTGTCCTTCCCGCACCTGCAGGGCAGTCGCCTGTCCAGCAGCCCAGCCCCCCAGAGGCTGCGCCGGTTTTAGTCTGAAACTTCTCGAACGTTCAGGGCCTGAGGCACATGAGGTTTTTCCCTGAAAGAGGAAGGAGTAAGACCCAGCTTCCACATGGTGAAATCTGTGCTGAGCAGAAGGTGTGCCCGTGCGGGGGAGGAGGTGATCTCCCTGTGGAAACAAGGGCACGGGTGTCCCCACTCCAGGCAGAGGACTTGCCTGATGAGAAATCTTGCCCTGGCTCGAGAGCTCAGCCCCACCCTGAGGCGCACAGCCTGTGGCCCTCCAGGCCTTCTGCCCACAAGACCCTGGGCCCATGCAGATCAGCTCTCTTTTCATTGTAAACCTCCATTTCCAATGGAAGGGAGACTTAGGAAATCAAGCGGAAAAGATCTCCTGCAATCATAATGAGCTCTGATTAAGGACTAGGTTCGTGTTCAACACCGTGAGCTCTTTCATGGGAAGATTCAGGGGTCCCACGGATATCTGGCTCTGTTATTCCAGCCCGGTGGACTTTGTGTCTTCACCAGTCAGAGGGAAGACAGTTCGGAAGCTGATGCTCCAGAAATAGTCTATGTAAATCACCTATGTATTTGGTTTCTATTGAGTTTAAGGATTCAACAGCACTCCACTTACTTGTCCATCCACACAGGCCTAGGGCTGCCTCTTTTGGGGTAGCAGTCTGTGAGGGGGCGAGGAGGTGGTTGCACCACTGGTGGGGGAAGGGACAAGCAGAAAAAAACATGCTGAAATTAGAACGGGTAGGTGCAGAATTCTGGCGTGACCCAGTATTACTCAGCATACAGAACAAGAGAGGAGAGCAAGAAGGGGGAGGCAAGGGCCATCAGCGGTCAGGGAAGCCCCACATAAGACCCCAGAGTGGCCAGACCTTAGCATTTCAACACCACACTCCCTCCCTCTTTTCTTGGGTGCTGGAGGTGAGTCAGACGGGTTTCCTGTTTACAAGGAGGGTGCCTGTTCAGCGGGACCAGAAAGCACCACGCCCATCACACAGAGAACGTCCCTTCCTTGGCATTAATAAGAGGGTCGCACAGGAAGCCAGAGAGTCAGGACTGGGCACAAGACATCCAGCTGCCTTCTCATAAAACGACGCCGGATGTCTCAAACACTGGATCCGGAAGCCAAGTCCGCGTACCTCAAAAGAAACGAAGTCCAGTGAAGTTGGACAATGTGATTTAACAAGACCTGGGGGTGTATTCTCTAGGATTCCCTGCTGTGTATTTTCTCTTGAGAAGACCGACTCATTAATGAGATACTTTGGACAAAGTCTATACCAAAGCCCTCACGTTATATCACAGGACTTACCAGAGTGGGTTTCCTGGTTGGAAGTTAACAGTTCTCAAAACTCCCTCCACCTCCAGGATCTTGGTATAATCTGCATCTCCCTGGAGAGACGTGAGCTTCCTGAGAACAGGTACCCCGATCTAGTCACCCGCGACCCCCGGCTGCTTGGCACCGTGACGGAGTGGAATGGGGTGTTGCCCCTGCGAAGATAGGCCTGCACGCTCTGTCCTTGGGGGGCTTTCTCCTGATATTTGCTTTTAATTAAATGGAATATTCATCAAAGTAAAAAACATGCTTCATTTAGTACATTACCTAAGACTACAGAGAACACACCTCTGCTACTCCTTATGGCCCTTTGGGGACAGCTGTGAATTTAGTTCCTTATACTTTATTAGCGTAATTGGAAAGGACATTAATCCAAAGGGATGTGTTTTGTACATTGCCTGGCTAAAAATGACACGAATATGGTTTTCTCAGTAGTATGCTGGCTTCTTAAATTTCTTTTTTCTTTTTTTTAAAGATTTTATTTATTTGACAGAGAGAAACACAGCCAGAGAGGGAACACAAGCAGGGGGAGCGAGCGAGGGAGAAGCAGGCTTCCCGCCAAGCAGGGAGCCCGATGCGGGACTCGATCCCGGATCTCCGGGATCATGACCTGAGCCGAAGGCAATCGCTTAACCAACTGAGCCACCCAGGTGCTCCAGTGGCTACTTAAATTCCACTAAAGATTCACTGCTAAGCACACAGCCAGCTTTGTCTTTTCTTGCTTGGAATTTGATTTTAGAAGTTCTGGGATCTGCAGAATTTCACTGAAGTTCATTTCCAGAATCTCACTGTGGGTAAACAGTATGGGGGGAGCCAGTGAGGAGTGTCATTAAGGAGAGATACACACAGGTGCTTCAAGTCCCTTGAAAGGGGCTTTGCTTATAGAAAGAACCCCGGAGGGATGAGAGGTGGTCGTCATGGTGACCGCCCCTTTGCCGCCCCCCCCCCCACTGACGGTAATGGTCGGAGATGGGTGCTTCTCTGGTGTCCCCATACTACATACTTCCAGCCCTGAAACCCACCCTGCCCTCAGGCCCAATTTCCCAGAAATTCTGCTTTGCAAGCCCACCCTCTCCAAGCCAGGAGCCCAGCGCAGTTCCCGCACTCTTAAGGCAACACACCGATTTGTTTTCTCCCAGCAGAGACTTTTCTACCATTTTTCTCACAAAGGACTGAAGACATATTTAACCGAATTTATGGAGACCATGGAAGAGCTTCATTGATCTGTGAACACAGGAGATCTTACATGCTGTTCATCCTACACTCCCAGTGTCCCCAGGATCTTTGGGTCTGTATTGATTTGAGTCTGACCAATTGCAGATTCCCAATACTGGAGGGTCCGGCCTCTTTGCTCCGTTCTGCTCCCTGCCACCAGCTGCATGACGTAAAGAGTGGTGGGAGCAGAACAGAAAAACGGGAACCCCAGATGTGCGGGAAAGGGCTTCCAAGGGAGGTCAGGGCCCACGGAGCCGTCCCCTTGGAGACACCAGAAGTCGATGCTGGATGCCAGCAAGCTGTCCATTCGGAGGCATTTCTCCCCCCGTTATGATGACCATGTGCTTTAAAATCGTCAAGTGGCAATTACCCATATTTGGAGGCAGTGCTTTTTTTAACAAACAAAATACAGTCTTATCTGTGGATAATTATCCGTGTAACAATACACCGTGTCATATAAGATCACAAGAAGAAAAGAGAACAGTAGTCTTGACATTCTGTGGATTATTGATTATGTCCACCTATGGATCATTGATTATGTCCACCTGTGGATTATTGATTATGTCTACTTTTATGCAGCATATTTCAAACTCCAATTCCGAAGTAAAATAGACACTTTGGTGTTTGGGGGGGGGGGTTTGTTTTGTTTTTAATGAATGAGAGCTTGAGTGGGAGATGGTTTGTTCCTTGGAATAATTTTTGTTGGGATGGAGCCAGGACATTTCCAGGCAGCCTGGCACCAGTCGTAAGACCCAGTCCTCGCACTGCTGACGTGGAGGAGGAGAACGGCACCCCGTGTGAAATAGTTTGGGGTCTGCTAACTGTTTGCCCCTGCCATTCCTGCTCCCCTCCAGAGAGCCAGGAAGCCAGACAGCCAGAGTGTCTGCTTCAGAGTTGGCTGGGCCACGTGGTCAGGGAACGCGTGGCCTCAGGGGTGGCCTCAGGCGTGGACTCTCACTTGCGCTCTCCCTCGTCTAGAGAGGACCTGGGACTCAGGGTCTTCAACAGAAAACAGACTCGTCTCTACGGACATTTTCAACTGCAGGATCCTACAGTCCTTTCCTTTAGCCAAAACTTCTCAGCGCAAACTGGAAGACTTATTCCAAGTTTCTAAGTTCCAATGAGCATTTTGTTGGGATTCCGTGGTTACTGTCGTACCACTGTTCTTGGGGCGCCTGCGGACTCAGTCAGTAAGCATCTGACTCTTGGTTCAGGCTCAGGTCATGATCTGAAGGTGGTGAGATCAAGCCCCATGTTGGGCTCCCTGCTCCGTACGGAGTCCTCTTGTCCCTCTCCTTCTGCTCCCCCCTTCTCTCTTTCTTTGTCATAAATAAAATCTTAAAAAATAATAATAACCCTATTCTCAAGTCCTAGCATACCAGTAATGCTCTTTACTCCAGTTTCTCCCCAATGGCGTAGGAACCGTTTCGTACTGGAGCTGGTCTTGAGTATAAGTCAGCTGCTTTTAAGGGTTTAGGCCCATCCACACACCCCTAACCCCTTGCCTGGCCACTGACAGCTCTGATTTCCAGACAGGATAGGATCCCTGGACTCCTGACACCCAGAAGTGCTGCACCCTAAATTTTAGCACTTACTATATTGGGGTCATTTCACACACATAAGAAAAAGATTTAATTCTTCAATAAGTTAAATTCAGGCATGCAAACTAAGATTTTTTTTATGTCTTCAGGAGCTAGTTATCGAAATCTGCAAATTTGTCTTGATTTTTACCTTAACTTACCTTCTTTTATAAGCATTTTAGCACCTACATGTACATTAGGCACCAGTGTGGCTCTGGGAGATCAGGGGAATAATTTTAAGTGTGGGTTCTGAAGTCACTGCTTTTCTTGTATTTCATTACAAAATACAGGAATATTTTATTTTATTATTTTTTTAATTAATTAATTTAGTTATTTGACAAAGACAGAGATCACAAGTAGACAGAGAGGCAGGCAGAGAGAGAGGAGGAAGCAGGTTACCCGCTGAGCAGAGAGCCCCATGCGGGCCTTGATCCCAGGACCCTGAGATCATGACCTGAGCCGAAGGCAGAGGCTTTAACCCACTGAGCCACCCAGGCACCCAGGAATATTTTATTTTTAATTAAAACTGTACCTTTTAAAAAAAATCCACAACCCTTCACCTCCATCAGTCCTGCTGTGTCCTGGCACAATTACAGATCCCTGAGCTGCATTCACAGCAGACACGATCATCCTAGAGCCAGGGTCAGAAGAGCTGCAGATGGCAAACTTGCCCGTCTGCCCGTCTACCTTGGGATCACTTGACTGACCCCCAACACCTGCCCCAGGCACACTTTCCACCCAAGGCCGGCAGCTGGTCTCCAGAAATGGAGCTCTTAAAGGACAGACTCACACAAATAAATTTCCTGCTTTTTAAAAAAATATTTTATTTATTTATTTGACAGAGAGAGATCACAGGTAGGTAGAGAGGCAGGCAGAGAGAGAGGAGGAAGCAGGCTCCCCACTGAGCAGAGAGCCCGATGCGGGCCTGGATCCCAGGACCCTGAGATCATGACCTGAGCTGAAGGCAGAGGCTCTAACCCACTGAGCCCCCCAGGTGCCCGAAGGCAGAGGCCCTAACCCACTGAGCCCCCCCAGGTGCCCGAAGGCAGAGGCCCTAACCCACTGAGCCCCCCAGGCGCCCGAAGGCAGAGGCCCTAACCCACTGAGCCCCCCAGGCACCCCATACTTTTTTTTCTAGAAGGCATTTGATTTGGATCCTTCTGCCCTGAGCCAAATGTTTTGGGAATTGCTACAACTGTAACTAAGTTAATTGCTCATTCATAGTAGGTGTCAAAATTACTAAAAATGATCTAGCCAGTAAGGCAGCTCTCACGTTCCTTGCATCTGATTTGGTCTGTGATCAAGGCCATCCTTCCTCCCCCATTTTCCTGCCCTAGTCCAGCATCTCCATGTTTAACAGATCAAAGTTTGGAGTACAGTTTAGAAACTCGGGCATCTAGGCATCTAGGCAATTGTCCTGTGGCTTGTGTTTGAGATTCATAAGACCTTGCTAGTGCCTGGAAGATACCTGTTTAACCTAGGATGGGGTCAGGACGGAAGGAGATGGCGAGCACACGCAGGCTAACCTGGGGGTGTTGATGCTTGGGCTTCGATGTTCCTGCTGGGGCAGTAAACCACTCCTGTTGATGGTACACCAATTTTGTTTCAAACTTATGGGTGTTATCTTGGAAATGCATACTAATATCTTTCTGTAGTCCTTATTCTCGTTTTAGAAATCAGGCAACTTTGATCAGAGTTGCTAACTGATTTTTCAAAAGATCACTCAGATAAACATGGCAATGCCTGAATTCATATTTGGGTCTACCTTCTACCAGTGGTCTGTGTGCTTCTCCATAACCAGTGTCATCTAGAGTCCCTGATGGTGGGGTTGGAGTAGGTAAGGTTGAAGAAAGAAGGAAATTTCCCTTTTGATGGTTAGCATATTATTGATGAGGAAATCCTATTAATGAGGCCAAGAATTAAATTAGACATGAGAATATTATTCTGACCCTAGGGGTAAAGGAAGGTGGGTATAGTATAGCCTCTAGATAGCTTCAGCTGAGGAGAGGGACATAGAATAGGGCAGAGCCCGAGAGATACTGTCATTCTCACTATTTGTGGTATATTTGTTCTATAAAAAGTTAGCAAATAATGGCCATTGTTCCTAGCAGAAATGTAGGGATAGGTGCCTATCAGCCTCCGGTCACATTTTCATCAGCCGATTGATACCTAGCCTTCTTTTGTGTTTCTGTTTACAGACACATTATTGAATGTTTACCGTTCATCCATGCATGCCAACCTCACTTGGGGTCAACAGCACTATAACGCAACCTGATCGAGGTTGCTCTAGCACGCATATTTCCCCTGAGGGTGCCTGACTGCCTTCTTGTGCTGGGGAACACTGGACGGCACTCTGCACTGTGTTTTGGGGCCATTTCAAACAGTGAAAGCATCACCAAAATGAAAAATGTGGCATTAAATGTGTCCAACCTGAAAATTCTCAGAACTCATCTGAACCGTTAAAAAAACACACACCATACATAATAACCTTTCACAGACAGATACGTGGAGTGATTACCTTGTATGATGCATTGTCCCTTAAGTTGAATGAGTAAGAGAAAAAAGATGGAAAAGAGGAAAGAAGTCATCTCTGTCCTTGTGCAGCAGCTCACAACGCCCTGGTCTTGTCCACTGCTCTGCAAACGTGAAACAGCCTCGCGGGCAGGTGGCTTGCCCCCCAACACATGCCGCTGCTTTCACGAGTGAGCATCTCCCACGGCTTTGCAGAATAACCAGTGAGGGAGGTCAGTGGGCTATCACTGTTGTGCAGGTGATAGGCTTAGTTTGGGTCGACCGAACTTGTGACTTAGTCGACCCTCCATGCGACTAAAGGCATGACCACTTGGTTTCATTAAACGGGAGATCCATAGACAGCTCTCCAGGCAAGAGGTAGGGAGCAGGGACTGTGAGCAGTTTTGACCTACAGCGGAAACAGCAAGATGAGGAGGGCGACCGGGACGCCTTGTATATGAAGTTCAAGCACTAAGACATCATGGCCACTTACCGACTTGCTGACTAAGGAGAAAAAATGAGCCCAGAACACGTTGAGAAAGAGTTTTCCCACTCCAAGAAACTCTACCTGACTTTCATGTGCAGATCAGGTGTCCTTTCTGAAGAATTTTCTTACAGCCTTGTTTTCATCAGCAGCTTGAAGAAAGCTCAGACATTGGCTCTTATAACACCGCATGGGACCGATACAAAACTCTGCTCTCCACAGCCGGTCCTCTTTGTCACGAATATAGCGCTTGGATGTTCCCTCACATGACAGATAGGCGCAAGTGCAAGCACTCGGCTCTCAGGCGATGTGACTGTTCAGCAGTTATTGTAGAGATGACTCATCCAAATACAGATTTTCACCTTCAAAGGGGTTGCCTAGGAAGTACTCCACTTACCCTATTCTAAGGGTACTGTTGTTCCAAACAGATTTGGAAATATTGGGACATCTTCACATTTTTTTAGCATGTTTAATGACATGAAATGATAATCCTTTAAGGAAAACGTGTGTGCCTCTGTGTGTGTCTGTGTGTATGAGTGTGTGCGTGTGTGTGCGTGTGCATGTGCGGGTGTGTGTGCATATGTGCGTGTGTGTGTGTGCGTGTGCATGTGCGGGTGTGTGCATGTGTGCATGAGTATGTGCATGCGTGTGTGTGTGTGTGTGTATGTGAAGATCTAATCATTTGGAGGTGGGAATGGAGAATACCATTGTTTATGAAATCTGTCAATAGTTTTGTTTAGGGTCCAAAAAAAATGGTAATGTTAAAAGTTTTGGCATTGATTTTCATTTGTGCTTCCAAATTTAGGTGTGGTTGGGATGTCCTTGAGTTGCCTTCCATGGCACTCTTGTGGAGATAAGAATCTGGCTTTCTGATGTGATGTTTTGAAGGGCATCACTGAATGGGTCAGATGTATGTGAATTTAACAATATTTACAGGAGAGTGCTATGCGTGTAGATGGAAAAAAAGAAGTGTCATGTTAGCATGAGCCTTTCTCACTGTGGTAATTGTGTTTAAATTGCATGGTCTCATTAGTTTGAATTTTGAAGTCTAAGATAAACTTTTAGAAAAGGATATTGATATATCCTCTGATCTTTGAGAGTATAAGGAGTGGTCACATAACTTTTAATTTCACTGGAGGTGGGACACTTGGCCTTTTTAAAGGGCTGCTTGTTGGCTGCCTGGCTGATAATTCCTACAACTTGGTCTAACACGTAAACCATTTGTCCTCGTCGGATTTAGCTCTAAATGCAGAACCTCACATGCATAGGCTGTGATCCTGTTTAAAAAAAAACCCAAAAAGCACAGCTCTAAAAACCTCTGCAGTAGGTCATGTTTTTTCCTACTGAGATAATAATCATATTAGGCCATTGTTTTGAATAATAATGCTTGTATTCTGTTCAGAGCTTAGAACATTTTACAATTCTAAATAAATGTTAGGAATAGTTAGTAGGATATTTTGAAGGAAGAGTTACACTTAGCGCAGATAAAAGTAAAATGATTGTTTATCCCTGGTAACTGCATTAGAATGGGCAAATGGTAGGAGAATCAATCGGAAACCCAGGAAGGTAGAGCAGGCCTGCCATTACCATAAGTGACATATTTATCCCTCTTCTTATTATTTTAGCATTAGTGGGTTTCTTAAGCTCCCTATCACAGAGCTCTTGAGTATTAGACTAAGTGCAAATATAAATTGTAAACTGACTCCTTTGGGCTTCACAAAGACTTCAGCTAAGGACTCAAGAAGTGAATGTTTCTGGAGAAGCTTTTGCTAAAGACTCAGTCTGCCTCTGAGGCTGAGACAGAGGCCTTCCTGGGGCATGAGTGCAGGAAGCCCATGGTTTGGGAGACAGGCCTGGGCTGGTGCTCTGCTCTACACTTCCTTTCTGGCCTTAGACAGGGCCTGTCCCCGCTGAGTCTGAGCTCCCTTCTTCCAGGTATGGTGACTCTGGGACCTGGGCCCGAAGCGGCCAGCACGCAGCGCAGGCTCAGGGAGCTGCTCGGTAAATGGTGGCCATGGTTATCCCTATGAATAATTAATTCATTACTAACTCCATTTACATTTGGATTTGATTAATGCTCGTAATGAGTGGGTTCATTACTCTATTAGCAACATATTTGCAGGGTGAAAATCATTTCTCAGAAAATCCCAGTATTGGCCTTTTTGTCTTCCTTCTTATCTCTTGGTCCTAATAATGCAGACTCAGGGTCACCATCACCTGATGGTTTGCTCTGCATCAGGCCTGTCCTGAGCTACTTACATATGAGCATATGTGATTCTGCCAGTCAGCCCATGAAGTAAGTACAATCATTGTTGCATTTTTATAGATAAGGAAACTGAGGCAGGTCGCTTGACTGAGGGCACGCAGCTAGGAGGTGGTAGACCCATCATCAGTAAGTGGGAGGAATACAGTCTTGCATGCCATAATGTGTACTTGTAAATAGGCCCGGCAGGGGGTGGGCTTTCTCTCCGTTGGGACAGCTCCCTGCTGTGAATTATGTTCAGATGATGCAGGAGTCACACTTGGGTCTCCTATTTTCATTGTCACAACTGGTGGATGGACACAACCATTGTTCATTGCAAGTGCACACTATTTGGGGCTACTTGGTTAAGAACCAAAATGGCCCCAAGTACAGAGTTATCCCCATTGACCCTCTAGGAGAATGTGCTGGACGGTCCTAGGATATCATGGTGAGTGGAAATGCATTTTGCATCTCAGCATCACATCCATGGGATAAGTATGCAGTTTGGGGACGACCTGCCTTGCATTGGGCTGGACGGATGGCTTTTAGCCTCGGAACTGATCTGGGTCAGTGACGCCATTTTTTACCACATACTTAGGAGTTGAACTTGTGTGGTGCATGAGACAGCAGCGTGCTCCCTGTGAAAAATGCAAACCTCCTTCCTTGCCTGAAAAGAGCCTCTCCCAGATCTTCAGCAAAAAATGGTACAGCCTGGGGTTTGGAGGCCCACACGCGTCTCTGTGACTGTACCCTTCTGTACTTCCGTTTTCCACCTGTCAGATGAAGAGTCACCTTGCCTAAGAGATCTCTCATGAGGGGCCTGTGTACGTGTCGCGGGAGAGCCTGCTGGAGGGTCTAGCATGTGTGAAACCCGCATCACGTTCTTTCATCCCCGGCATTCCGGGCACTCGTGGCTCCGTCTGGTAGGCGTGGATCTTGCCACTGCTCTTTGGTCCATTGTCCAGCCCAGCAACTGGGCTGTCATCGGAGTTGTTCTCGGGGTGGACCCTCCAACAGGTGCACCATCCACATAAGCAGCTCTCCCAGACTGCACAGGGTGGACAAGCCCCTCAGGGGTGGGTTTGCATGTCTTGTGTGCAATCTTTATGACTCCTTCTGGACTTTGCCCTCCTTCTGTGCTCCGCACCCTTTGGGAGAGAAACTGCAGGGTCTGAAGAGCATGCACCTCACCCTGGGCTCAGGTCTCCCTTTAGACTCAAAACTGGGAGAGGGGTGTGCAGCCCTGGGGCCTTGGTGAGGAAGGGCGCTGTCCGTGGTACTGGTCTCAGGTACTTTCCTTGGAGTCGCATCATGTCGTGTGCTTATTTGAAAGAAATCACACACAGTGGCTCATTTATGATAGTTAATCATTGAAATAAAGGTCATTGTCCTTTCATGATAAAACAAAGCCAACAAACAGCTCTGATATAAGGACAGGGTGGCTTCTGGGGATTAGAGACAATCTTAAGTAGTCAACTTATACCAGGAGGTTAAATGAGACGTAGTGGCTCTCTAGAGCTACATTCTGCCCAGGCCAGCATCAGAACATACTGGACGTTCACTCCAGCCCAGGGGCAGCCCCCAGACATATCTGTAGGGTCAGGGTCCCTACAGCCTGTGTTCACTTCCCGCCTTATGACAGAGCACCCAGTGACGTTCAGAACAGGCTTCTGAATTGGGACCAGGCTCGTTTCCCTGTACCGCACTGGCCCTACTCATGTAATGTGCTCACCTTCTGAATGCTAGAATCTGGCTCACGGTGCCCCAGATCGCCCATCGGAGAGGCAGACTTGAGCGGACATTCCAAGCATAAACCATGCGACCACACACCTACTTTGAACCTGAACTGGACACTGTTGTATCATCTTGGGCAGGTGGGTTCAGCTGTTGCTGCATTGGTTTACTCATCTGTAGAACGAGGATAATAATCTATTTCATAGGGTTATTTTTAGGAATAATTGAATTAATACATAGGAACTGTAAGAAGGCCTGGTACTTGGTATTTGTTAGTAAAAGCTAGCCATCATCATCATCACAGCGCATCACCAGCAGGACAAAGCAATATGCGAGGCTCTTGGGATCCACAATGAGAGCAAGCCATGGCTCCTTTCTTCAGGGTACTCACTCTCCATTCAAGGCAAATGATAATCTTAATAGAAACTATGTACCGTTATTAGAGAGCTTATCTAGCAGAGGGCCCAGGGGAAGTCCTTGAACAAGGAGGACCCTTGGGAAGCAGTCCTTCTGAGACAGAACTTGAGCATCCTCTGTGATCCTGGTATCTTGCCAGATAGCAGACCCTATGGTCATATAAGGCTCAGACTGAGCTCCATGCAACCTGAGTATATGAGAGCACAGTGAGCAGTCATCCGCCTGACAACTACACGTAAGGGACTGGGTATTGCCCTTCCGGGGACTTGTGTTTCTCGCTGATTATTCTCACACCCTGAGGACAAGGGAACTGCTGCCTCTGGACCCAAATCATTGCAGTCCTCTTGTAGTTGCGTGGCATGAAAACAGCCATATTGGGGTGCAAAATTAATAGATTACACAATGTAGAGCTCTTTTTGTTTCAAAGTTTTCCAAAAGTTGCGTCATTTGATTCTCATGACATGGATGTTAGAGAAGCATGCAAGAATTCTTCCCATGCTTGACAGTTGGGGAAGCTGAGTCACAGTCTCAAGAAGATGTCCCATCATGGTCATTGGAGAAGGACTGTCTGCCTTTTGGGCCAGCTCACACTCCACAGGACCATGGGGTGTCTGTTGTAGGTGGAGCTCTGCTGATTTATCACCCAATGGAGGAATTGTTACTCAATTCAACCAGAACATTGAGACGATTTGCAAAGCAGAAATTAATAGCTGTGCAAGTTTCAGCCAATTATTGTATTTCTGAAATTAAAAACAGCTAAACTACCCCCCAAGAAGTGAAAACAGGGACTCTGATACATGCCCCGGCATTTGTTGCCACATTACTCATAGTGGCCCATCTCTCAGTGGATGAATGGGTACATAAGATGTGGTACCTACTTACCATAGGATATTGCTGAGCCATGAAAAGGGATGGCGCTCTGATACATTCTACAATATGGATAAACCTTGAAAAAATTGTACTAAGTGAAATAAGGCCGACAGAAAGCACAAATACTGCAGGATTCCACTCATAGGAGACATCTAGGATAGGCAGAGTCAGAGAGAGAGAAAGTTGGGAGGGGTCACTAGGGCTGGGGGAGGGGAAGTGGGATTTACCGCTTGATGGCCACAGGGTTTTTGTCTGGGGGGACAACGTGGCGGGCCTAGACCGAGGGTGGCACGCCCCTCAATTGAACACCCGACACTGGCTGACTGGCCAAGGCTGTAACACATGAAACTTACATAACCACAACTGAAAAATACAAGCGTAGCAACTCTCCATGGGAAAACGGTTTAAAGGAAGTGGGAAGATGGCAACAGAAGAATATTATAAATTATGAGAAGGATGATAGGTTCTTACGTTTTTCCTGAGAGGTATGGCTATCACAATGCAGAGGTGATCTTAGTTTAATTTCAAGACTGATTGTTTACTCCTGCTGTCCTTTATGTGACATATATGTGTCACGCCCAGAATACAGAAAAGACTGAGTCTGCAGAGTGATAACAATTTAACTTTTTGCAAGAAAACTCTGGTGTGTTTTTCCTTCTGACAAAGTTGGCGAGCAGAGAGATAGGAGCCCCTTTTGTCAACTTGTTCATCCTAATGTCCTCAAACACCATTTGCCCTGTTTTCTGCATCCTACTGAAATACACTTCTAAGAAGACATAGCTAATCCTTCAACACTGTCTTTGAAATGCATATACTCCTGATCAGTACGCTAAATATATTTATAGTTTCTATATTCTAAAACATACTCAGTTTTCCAGAGCTGTGGACCTAAGAAGAGCACTTACGTTCTGCACAATGGGCGGGAAGATGGGGAGACGGGAGATGGTCGTGTCTAGTGATGAGGAGGAGGAAGTGAGCCTGAGGTCCTGGTCCCAGGTCAGCCTCCAGCCTCGTCAGCAGCCTCGGGCAATGTGTCCATCTTTGTGCACCTGAAGGCAGCCATGACTGAGATGGTTGGTGATACCCAATCCCCAGGCTGCATGTTCGGGACAGAGCCTGAGCCTCGGGGTGCTCAGAGCCATGCCGGACACGGTACCTCGCGTCATCGTGGGATATTCAGACCAGACAGTATGACAGAATGCTCACTTAGCCAAGGTGGCAGGGTCATTTATCCATGTGGTGGCCCTGCAGGGAGGTGGCCTTCGTGTGCTGAGTGGCGTTTGGAAAGCCCATTCCCCTCCAGGCAAAGGGATTACGGAGAAGACCTGAGCTTGAAGGCAAGGCTCCCCAGTGGCTGAGGTTAGTGATAAGTTGGCTTTGGAGCCCGGACCTTACTGTAGCTTTGGGAACTGTCCAGCCACTGTCCAGGAAGCAGCTCGTGGCCTGCCCTCCGTGGCCTCATCAAGGCCACTATCCTGTTGGCCACACTCCTGCTGGAATTGCTCCTGGGGCTTCTGGGTCTAGGGAGGTGGGGTGTTTGTCTTCTGAAAAAGCTTGCGATCGCCAACAGCAAGACAGACCTTGCAAAGGCAGGAGGCCCTGAGGCTCATGCAGAAGGAGAGATGTGTGTGAGTGCTGGGTCTCCCCAGTGGGTCAGTCTGTGGAAATGTTGAAAACGGCCGCAGACGGAGGGGAACGGACGGTCCAACTTTGCTGACATCAGGTGCGTGAAGTTTCAGATTGGATGGTTGTGCACTTTTAAGTGCAGAGGAGAAGTTCATTCCCCACGGCTGGGGAGATTGTCTTAGACGTGCACAAATCCTACTCAGTGCAAAAAAAAATCCCTCTGATTAATACTTTGAGTCATCTCCTATGGGCAGATGTCTTGTGTTGTCAGGCAGCTGGACGAGTCTTACGTGGGCCCGTCCTCTGCCGTTGTTATCTGTTTTCCAAGAATTCTGTCCTAAGGAGAAGACAGAAGAGGGAGGCCAGGAGCTGAGGAGTCACAGGGAGCTGGGACCAGGGCATGCTGCTGCCCACAGGGCCCATCTGCCTGGCGGGCTGAGACCGGCAGCTCGGTCATGCTGCTGACATCCAGACTCCCCGACGTTCCAGCAGAAGGGGCTCCTGTCACCCCCCACCTTCTCTAATGAAACAGCAACGTCTGGTGGAATCAGAAAAGAGGATCAGCTGTAACGTGGGGGGGCAGCTGAGCGCCGTGTTGTGTGGGCGGGGCTGTCCAGAGACATTCCTGCTCTTTGTGATCCCAGACGACAGAATACTCAGGGTGTCTGGGCAGGACCCATCCTGAAGGTGTCTGAATGGTTTAGAGGATTTGACCACCACCCTGGGGAGATTCTCTTCTACAGAATGTAAGCCCAATAAAAATGGCATGAAGACACTCCTCCCAGCAGGACGTGACCGGTCTTCACCAGCACTCCCGCTGAGCGGTGCCGCAGCCACTGTGCAGATCCTGGAAGATGGGGCGCTCCTCTGGGCCACACATTCCCTGCCCCCGGGGCCTGGGAAGCTGTGAGAACATCCCTCTGATTGGAGCATTTGCTTTGCTAGACTTGGTCGGGGAGTGCGTGGTGGTGGTGGTGAGGGTCATCGCATGGCCTTCCCTCCCTGCAGTCGGGCAGCAGAGGTGAGGGAGGGGCCGGGACAGGTGGGGGGCGAGCAGAGACCTTGGAAGTCAACGCAGGGCAAGGGGAAAGACTTGGAGCTGGCTGTGAGATCCAGGGGTGCCTGCCTCCGGCCCACCCGGCAGAGGAAGATGTGTGGGGGACGCACAGCGCCCATCAGAGCCCCAGCCACCGCCTTCTCATGGCGCGAGGGCCGCGGGATCCGGGGGACTCAGTGGAAGAATTGGGGTCTGCCCGTGCTCTGCTGCTGGCTTGCCGAGTGCGCTCAGACCGGAAACGCCTCCTTCCCGGTCACCGGCTGTCTTCAAGGATTCCTCGCAGTAGGGGCCATGGTTGACGCCTCTCGCCCACCGCTCGGGTCTGAACGAGAGCAACACTGCATGTAAGGGCGTGGGATAGCCGTGTTCTCCGGGGAGGCCGTGACCCACAGAGGCAGCTCCAGCCCCAGGACGGAGCCCTCCACGGATGGGCTGGGGGGACTGGGCAAGGCAGATCACGAGCAGCGGAGACACAAATGCAAGGGGAGGAAAGGGTGCTTCTTCAGGTTAGCGGTGGTGTCTCTGGGGTCCCCCGCTCCGAGGCGGGCCAGCTGTTGTCTGGCCGCTCTCCGCCGTTCTCAAGTTCAGTGCATAAAATGTGTCAGGAGTGCTGACCTGTTGGATCAGGGACTGCAAAGTCACAGGAAAGGGCACTTCAGGTGAGGAGAAGATGCTGACCAGAAGCGGGGGAGGAGTGCAGTCAGTGGCGCGTCCGACTCCTGATTTTAGCTCAGGTCGTGATCTCAGGGTCACGGGATCAAACCCCACATCTGGCTCCATGCTGGGTGTGGAGCCTGCTTGGGATTCGGTCTCCCTCTGCCCCCTGCCCCTGCGCTCTCTTAATTAATCAATCAATCGATAGATCTTTAAAAAAAACAAAAACAAAGAGAAGCAGACAAAAGAGAGGACGTGAGCCCTGGTGAAGGGAGCTTCTTACAGAGAGAGCTTGCAGCCAGGAGGCCTTAGCGGATGGGCGAGCAGCTGCCATGAGCCAAGGCTGGAAAACACCCCGGGGGCTCAAGGAGCAGCCCAGCTCCCGGCCGCAGCACCAAGAGCCTCCGTGTAGGATGCAGCGCAAATGAGGCGACCAAGCCAGTGCCAGAGTCCTTCCCATCTGAGAGACGCCTCCAGCCCTGGGGCTTGCAGCAACCAGCCGAATTCGGAGGGACAGCCAGAAGTCTCGGGACCACTGAGGTAGTTCAGTCCTCTCATTTCTTCACTGGCCACAGACATTCAGGGAGCACCTGCTGTATGCAGAGCACTCGGGGAGGGGGCGCCAGAGTGGCAGTGAGCAGGGGGTAACAATCTAAGGCTGGAAGGCAGAGCCGACTTGCTCCTGCTCCCAGAGCTGGTGCAGATCCTCGCCAGCCCCCAGGGAGCACTGCCCTCTCTGTTCAGCTCCAGGGAGCGCGGCTGCCATGGAAGTTCTAGGTATTCATGTTGGCCCCACAACAGCCCCATTCCAGGATCCCGAGAGTACACTGTGCCCTGGGACCGGGGGGTGGCAGGTGCACAGAGTACGTGGTCCTTTGGGATTGCTCTCATAAAATGCCGCAGGTTCAGCAGCTTAGAAACATCTAGATTTTCTCTCTCTGGCTCCGAAGGCTGGAAGTCCAAGATCAAGGCAGCAGCACGTTCAGCGTCCGGCTCACAGATGGCAGTGTCCCTGCTGTGTCCTCACAGGGCGGGAGGGGAGAGGGGGCACTCATGGTCTCTCTTGTAAGGACACCAGTCCCAGCCTCCTTGTGCCCTCATCACCCTCCAAGGCTCTACTTCCTATCACCATCACGTGGGAGTTAGAGTTTAACATGGGAGACTTGGCGGGGGGACACGACGGTCAGTCTGCATCAGGAACAGAATCTCCATGCCCTGAACCCCGATCTGGCCTACACCGGGAGCCACACCAACAACCTTCATCCAAACAAGGAATCGAGGAGAGCCCTCGGGTTGAAATTTAATACTTGGAGAAAACATCCCACTCGGCAGCGAGACCAGATGGACAGGATGTTGAAAAATAAATGAGGCGTGGTCATTGTAATTTATCCCCATCATTACAGAGCTGCTCGTTAGGAAGTGCCAGGGGAAAGTACGGGGGCAGGGCGAGGCTCAGTGACAGATGCGAGCGGCGTGGACAGTACCTTGTCCCAGGCCCTTCCAGACAACTCCCGGGTGTTGTGTCACCAAATTCAGTCAGTGAAACGGATCCCATCTTACCTGGTCAGCGTGCCCTTTCAAGTCTGCAATTTTAATTTCTGTCTTCTTTTTTATCCCTCCCTGCCATTTTACTGCAGGCGCTTGGTAGTTTTTGCTTGACGACTCCAGAAACTTCCTAACCTGGCGTCTCCCGTCCTCCTTCAGGTCCCACACTCTGAAAGGAGACCTTTCTAACTGCCGGTCTGCTCATGACATCTTGTTGCCAAGGTTAGTGTCAGCCCTCTGCAGGACAGTTTGTCCCCTTGGTGAACAAGCGCCTTCCCGCCCACACTGCTCACACACACTCCACGCCAGGAGCCACAGGTCCCCTGCTCCCGTGAGCACCCTCCACGTCCCTCAGGATATTCTGTTTCTCTGTCTGCCTTCCTTGAGCCTCAGGGTCCTTCAAAGCTACAGGATGTGGGCTTTTTCCCTAGTGTCTAAACGGGACCTAGCATACAGTAGATGCTCAATAAATGTCTGGGAATTAAATGACAGGCAAGAAAAAGAATAAAAAAGGGAAAAAAAGGTCACCAACCAGGGATCTAGTAATATTCTCCTGTTTTGAGTGGAGTCAAAACTCAGCAAATAGAAAACAGCGCCAGGCTGGAGAACCTGAACTACTTTGCAGTCATCTCCCCAAAGTCTCCCGTATGAATTCCACTGCACCCCTAGAATGACCAGCTCACTGCGGTGGAGACTAAGCTTGGGACCTTCGGGCCTTCGTCCTTGGGGCCTGCCCCTCACTGTCACCGAACGCTGGGTCACAGACCAGCTCGTGCTCAGACGAAGAAGGCCTCCGAGTTTACATAAATTCCAAAACACAGGTTGGAGCTGCTTTGACTTGGCCCTTTTGACTGTAAAACAGAAAGGTAGTCTCAAGTCATCTCTGGATGCAATTAATTACCATAAGGATACACCCCTTCCTGGGCCAGACATGGGAGCTGGGAAGGTGCCACGAACCAGGGCCTCTCTGGGATCTGGCTGCTCCCAGCAGTGAGGCCCAGCGTCCTTCCTCCCTGCTCCCAGTGGGCCTCTGCACTCATTTGTTCTTGGTGCTCGCTGCACGAGCCTGCCATCCGAGCTGCTTCACGGTGGCTGCCCGGTTATGGTTGGACCCCAACCCCCTCGTCCTCCAGCTTCGGTCTGACTACTCACCGCTAACAGACTCGTGATTCTTCTGAGTTCGTGTTGCTGAAAGGGGAGTCAGATTGGCCTGACCCCTCTCCTTCTGTGGAATCGATGGCCAGAGATGAGGCCGCAGACCCTGTTCCAGTCATCCGTGGTGTGCTATCCCTGCCTCACCCCAAGGGACACCCAGAGGGACCTCCCATCCAGAGTAAACCCATCCATTCCTTTCTGGAAAGGGGTCAGTAAAATCCCATGTTGGAAGACCGTACTCCATCTGAAGGCAAGGATTCTGAAGGTTGCCAAGAAGGGTAAAGGAAGAAGGTAACTCTGAATCTAAAAGTTATCATCCTGAATTTCTTCAAATGGGTCCTTGTGGTTTGTTAATGTGATCCACTATCCATACGACGTTGGTGTGGAGGTTGGGGTTGTCTTACGTCAACTGTATCTGTTCGAGTTTTATGAACGATACCAACCACAGAGGATAAAAACCTAATTGTGATGTTGAAGCCTTGATGAAGAAAAGATATCAAAATTAGATCATTCGTGCCCCCCCTACAAATTTGACTGAATGAATTGTGTTCTTTTCTGCTTGTCATCCTAGTGGGGTTGGGCTTTGAGATATCATCGGTCGTGGTGTAGGGTCAGTCTTGTGTCCCTCCGAGATGTGACCCAAACTGGACTCACGTCCCGGTGGCCCGCGTTCCACCCGAGGCCAGTCTTTCCTTGCCGGTCTTTGAGCATATTTGTAAGACACCTGTTTATTCGTAAAAGCAAATTCATTCTGGGGATGTTCTTCGTTTTTTTGTGTGTTTTTTTTCCTGTTGTGTAAAGACCCTTCCATTGATTTGGCCTCGTGCACATGTTGCAAAGGGGAAGTTCCTGAGTGTTGGGTCCTGAGGCTGCTCGGAGCTGCTCTGGCCCCAGCCCCCAGAGGCCTGCTGGAGCGGCGAGGGTGTGGGACATCCTCAACGGAGGGAAGCGCGTTGGGGTGGAAGGGAACTGCTGTGCGCACAGGCACAATTTCTGTTTTGACTTTTTATAGAACTTAGAGCAGCAGCGTGCTTCTGTTTCACGGCTGACCCCACTTTGCCAAAGTCTCCTAAGTAATAATACCCTTAGTAAGAGTTCTAGCTACTTGTTTGTTTGTTTGTTTGTTTAATTTTATTCTACTCTCTTCACGCTGATGGGCCCAACAGGTGATAGATTAATTTCATGATATAAATCTTGCTACTTATTCCTCGTCTGGAGGTAGTTGTTTTTATTTGGTGGTTTTGTGTTCAAGTTATTGTTTCTGTTTCTTGTGCAGGCTGGTGGAGGTCTGACTTCCCATTCAGTCCCTCATCTTGTATTTCCCGAGATTTCTTTATTATTACGATTGCGCAGTGTTAGGAGGTGGGGGAAGGACAGTAAAGTATCCTCCAATCCAAGAAGGCACTTGGAGATCGATAATAAAGAGGCCACTCTGCGGCGCGGCGTCCCGGTCAGGCTCATGTCCTGACGGGGGGCCATGGCAGTCGCAGACTTACCCCCCACAAAGTCCAGACCTCAGTCCACAGGTTTTACTGAGCGAGGGGACATGCAGAAGGGCGCTGTCGTGAGATCAGAGGGTCCACATGCCCCTAACTGACTGCACCTGTACATCAGGAAGGAGGGGAGATCACGTTGTCTCTGACAGGTTCCTGGCGGGGCTTAAACCAGCCTCCCCCGTCCGGGCGTAGACAAGCATCTGTAAGGTGCATGTGCTCCCCTCTGGGGGGCCGGAACGTGTGGCCCCAGCAGAGCTCGCCGAGTGGACATGAGGGAGATGGAGGTTGGGGATGGGGCCATCCCGCCCGTGCTCCTCACAGCGGCCGGGCCCTAATTCTTCAGGCCTTTCACTTAGCTAATTTTTGCCAGAGAGGCTCTTACAACAGACATAATAAAGCTCATGTAACCTTTTGTGCCCACCTGGTGAACTGAGGGAACAGATCCCCCTTGCGGGTCTCCTCTTCGATTTCTCAACTGTCAGGAGATTTCCTCTCCTTAGTGGTCACTGTTCCCCCTTGCGCCCTTCCTCCTCGAACGGTGGTCATCGACAGGGTGGGACCCCGTGGGTCCCGTGTGCGAAGCTGGGCAGCCCCCCCACCCACTCTCACCCAGGAGACGGAGCTGGAGGCGCCCTGGCCCGGAGTAGAGTGAGGGTGGGGTGGGCCCGGAACCCCGAGTTCTAGAAGGCTCTGCAGTTGGGCGTCTCGGTGGCTTGCGGGAAGATTCCTCTGGCTGGTCAGTCTGTCCCGCATTCCTTCCTTGGGTTTGGCCCTCGCTCCCAGGGCGGCCGGACGTGAGTCTCCTGTCACGTGTGTCCCCATCTCAATCGTTCCCGCTGTGGCCCCAGCACACCTCCGTGTGCACGTCTTCGTCCATAACGAGCGGCTGACATGAATGACCTGGTTTTGAACCTCTCCATGCATCATGTGGAGGGAGACTCTGGTCCCCCTGATTTCAGTCAGGGTGACTGGCAACAGGGGCGGACTTGGCCTTGAGGCGCTCTCGGTCTGGCGAGGAGAGGAAGCATTTACTGAGGCCGCACTCTGCGTCCACTGGCTTCAGAGTGTATCTGATTTCATCCCGACACACTCTACCAGCCATCGACTGTTGTGTCCTTTTATCAGCTGGAACCGGGAATCTTGCACGAAGCCAGCAGATGAACAGACCTGGTGTTGGCGAACCCATGATTCTGCTCCCTAAGCCATTCCTTTCGCTGACAACCACACTTCCTCTTGGCCCTACCCTGGAGAGACTCATGACGGGGCCAGGAGTGCCAGGAAGGTGGGCAAGGTGGGAGGGCAAGCACTTCCTACAAAGCCTGGGAGGTAGAGTGTGTGTGCTGGGAGGACGGTGGGGGAGGGACCGAGACCACGGGGAGGTGGGAGGTGGCCATGGAGCTGGCGTGTAAGGGTGGGAGGGATGAGAGGTGATGCCAGGGCTCAGAGGTGATGTTCAGGTCCCGGTTTCTCTGACTCTCCTTTGTCAATGCCCTTGCTGTGAGGCTGCCTTCCTGGAGAAGCTGCTGTCTCTCTTAGCTTGTCATTGTTCATATGTATCTGGCTCTATGTGGCCATTTGAATGTCATTCACACAAATCCCCGAAGTCAGCTCGGATGGGTTCCTTTTTTTTTTTTTTTTAAGATTTTATTTATTTATTTGACAGAGAGAAACACAGCTAGAGAGGGAACACAAGCAGAGGGACTGAGAGAGGGAGAAGCCCTGATGTGGGGCTCGATCCCCGGTCTCCAGGATCATGACCTGAGCCAAAAGCAGTTGCTTAACCAACTGAGCCACCCAGGTGCCCCTCGGGTTTCTGCAAAGTTGGACAATATCTGCAAAAATTAGACATTGACTAATTCTTCTCTGGAAACCTTTAGCATTGATCTGCTTATTTATTTATTTGCAGTTGAAAATAAACATGATGGGGTGCCTGGGTGGCACAGTTGCTTGGGTGACCGACTCTTGGTTTTGGCCCCGGCTATGATCTCGGTGGTGAGATTGAGCCTTGAATCAGGCTCTGTGCTCACCATGGAGTCTGCCTGAGATCTGCTTTCTCCTTCTCCCTCTGCCTCTACACCTACTCATGCTTGCTCTCTCCAATAAATAAATATTTAAAGAAAGAAAAAGAAAGGAAAGCAAGGAAAGAAGGATGGAAAAAAAAGGAAGGAAAGGAAAGGAAAGGGAAGGGAAAGGAAAAGGGAAGGGAAGGAAAGGAAAAGAAAAAGAAAATAAGAAAATGAAGCATGAGAACTAAAAGATCTGGTGGGGGTGGGGGACATTTTACATCAAACATGTTCTTGTATTTCTCCCGACCTCAAACGACCAGGCCCAGGCCAGAAGGCAGGGAGGTGAGCAGAAGTCCAGGGAAAGAAGAGAGGATGTGACGCCCACACCAGGATGATCCAGGGGCCTGGTCTGGGTATCTCTGTCCTGAAACACCACTGAGGACAATATGGCCGTGCGCACACCTGAGCCACTATATGTTATCCAACAGCGTGAGAGGGTGTTCGCCGCTGGCTCCAGACGAGGGCCGCATTTCAACAGGGGTCATTAGAAACCATAGGCAAGGTCTTCCTGGTGCATGAGGTGCCCCGGG
The DNA here is from genome assembly GCA_004023965.1 of Spilogale gracilis. Taxonomy (NCBI): domain Eukaryota; kingdom Metazoa; phylum Chordata; class Mammalia; order Carnivora; family Mephitidae; genus Spilogale; species Spilogale gracilis. The sequence continues at coordinate 31,938 of PITA01004435.1, forward strand.
ATTTATTGGCATTGCTGAGCGGTGACCTGGCAGTCCAAGGGGCCGACCTGCAGGCTGAGAGAGCGCCCTTGCTCTGGGGCCGTGGTCAAAGGCGTGAGATGGTCAGGGAGACATGACAGGCAAGGCAACTTGAATGAAATCAAGCTATACTGGGATGAAACATGAGAAGCTGAAAGCAAAGTTTCTAAAACTGCGAGTTCCTCATTGAATTGGGGTTGCCACCTAAAAGCCGGGCTGTGAAAAGAAAAAGAAAACTTGCCATCTTACAGAAAAACAGAGCCTACATGTTGAAGGGATTTAGAGAACATGGAAACATAACAAATTATATGCGTTTAGATATAAAAAAACTAAACTGAAGCTGGAAGGTGGACATAAAGGGGAGTCGGTATAAAAGCCCCTTTGTGCTACAGGCGTTTTCAGAAATTTGATTTCCAGCCTGGGAACATCCACCTGGACTGACAGTGTGGCACGGGGCTTCGGGAATACCTCGTTTAGAGAGTGCGAGGCTCCCACCTGGAGTGGAGGGATGACCGTGGGTAGGTTCACTCCGCGCGCATTCGTGGGACCACAAGTCCACGTGACCTTGGACAAGTGGTCCTTGTCTCGAACCCAGTTTCCTTCTCTGCCAATAGAGAATTAAGGCAGTGGTTCTCCAGCCCCATTGTGAGGGTTCCAGAATGTGGTACAGGCGATCATGTACTCCCGTACACGTTGTTTGGACCTTCTCCGTCTGATGCACAGATGAGGGAACTGACGGCAGAGGTGGAGTTCACAGCACGATTTCGTCCACGGGTCAAGCAAAGCCCTCCTCGTTCTTCCTTCTTCCTTCTTTTCCTTATCCCTGTGCTTCCTCCCCACCTTTATCCCTCCCTTCTTTCCTTCCTTTTTCCTAACTGGGCTTGTCACCTCCTCTCTTTTTCCCTCCCCACCATCAGCAAATAGTATATTTTGTTTGGTGGGTAGCTTTTAGTTTGTATTTATTTTTGCAAGACACATATTTTCTAGGAATGCATTGCTTATCCGTTAAAGGGTTTTAGTTTCTTTATATCTGCATGTATCTGTTTTGTAATATTTATGTAAATATATTTACATAGATATGTCTACATGTGTAAATATGTGTTTCTTACTTTTTGCCTTAAGAAGAAAAAATTTACTATCCATCTGTGCTACTCTGTATGCCCATTATCTTGCTTCTCGTCGCTGCTTAGCATTGCCCTGCATGCGCCCAGTGCATCCTCCTAAGCCTCGCACAGAGATGGACAGCTCCACTCGTCCCTATACCTGTCTCCTTGTACTTCCTAAAGCAGGACCCAAAGGCACTCATCTGTTACAAGTTTTGCCCTCCTGTGAGATCATGAGGCCATGAGAGCAGATTTCCTGACTTACATACAAAGCACCTACACATAGTAATTTCTCAGTAAACACAGAGCCGTTGACTTCCGTGGTGGAGGCAGGCAGCGGCTCTGCACAAGCTTCCTGTGGTCTTAGTCCCAGGAAGAGTAATTAAGGGTTTGTGATCAGCAAGGGAATCATCTTTTAGAGAAAAAAATAAGTGAAAATCACTCAAATATGATGCATATTTGAATTCCTTTGAATATACTACATTATTAATTCATTCAAACAAATATTTTTGAACCCTTACCCTGAGTGATGACAGTGAGGACCATTTGAATGCTTTCAGTATTCCCCAAATCCGCAGGAGATCCTGCTTCTGGAGCACTGAACCCCAACCCATAAAACTGTTGTGGATTGGAGAGGACACTGTAAGATATACACATGGGTGTGGGGGCTCGGTGTGCCTCACGGTATGGGAGAGGGACTCTGATGGGCATGGCCGGAGGTGAGCTGAGGCCAACAGTGAATCAGGTTAGGTTTCTCTATTGTCTTTCCTTTTAGGGGTTGGGAAGGTACTCAATTTTGATGTTGAAAGTTTTTTGTTTTGTTTTGTTTTTCCCTATTGAAATTGGGATTTGAATGAATGGACATAACTTTAGTCAGCATGTAACAGTCTCACTCCGGGGCCAGGGATCAATGAACTGCTTCTGCAGAGGACAGATAGTAAATATACTTAGAGGCCACATGGCCACTGTCACAGTATCATGTCTGCCACTGTCACGCAGAACAGCTGTTAGATGGTATGTAAGCAAATGGGCACAGCCGCATTCCAATAAAACTTTATTTAAAAACCAGGAAGTGGATTAGGTTTGGCCCATGGACCATAGTTTGTGGGCCCTGAGTTAGACATTCACCCATTTACTAGATCTAGAATTCAACATAAATCCAGCACGTGTAATGAGACGGGACAGCTCCTGTTCCTTCCTCCTTTAATCTGCCATAACTGTCGGGGGGACACTCACTTTGAGGAACACAAAGAGAAGACAGAAGAGGTTTCCGCACTGTGTTAATCTGAGTTCAGAAAACCTAAAAATCACAGTGACTTATACAAGAGAGGTTTATTTTTCTTTCATGTATATAAATTTTGGAGGTGGTCAGCCGGGGACATTATGGTAAACTCCTTCTCTCGAGGTTTTCAGGTCTGGAAGTGCCTTCCCAAGCGTTTTTGCCACAGATGGTTTTGGTCTCCTGGCTCAAGACTGTGGCAAGCATTCCAGGTAGAGAGATGGGAAAGGGAGGGAGAAGGAGAGGAAATTAAGAACATGAAGATACGGGGACCAGTCACTTCTACTTATAGCCTGTCATAGTTAATTTTATATGCCAACGTGGCTGGGCCATTGGACCCAGATTTTGGTCAAACTAGATAGTGCTGTAGAGATTTTTTTTTAATTGTTGTTGTTTTGGTTTTGATTTTGTTTTCCTGAATGTGATTAACATTTAAAGCAGTAGACTTACAGTAGACTTGGAGTAAAGCAGATTATGTTCCTTGATGTGGGTGGGCCTCATCCAATCAGTCGAGGGGAATCTACCTCCAGCTGGTCTTTGACTCAAGCTGCAACCTCAGCTCCTCCCTGGGTTTCTAGCCTCCTGGTCTGCTCTGCAAACTTTAGATTTGCAAGCTCCTACAATTGAGTGAGCCAAATCCCTATAAGAATAGTAAATCCTATTGGTCTGTTTCTCTAGAAATGCAGTCTTCAGGAAACTGATCCACATTCTCCTCCTCCTTGATAATGCTCAGTGTTTTCTTTTTATTTATTTATCTTTTTTTTTTTTTTAAAGATTTTATTTATTTGACAGAGGGAAACACAGCGAGAGAGGGAACACAAGCAGGGGGAGTGAGAGAGGGAGAAGCAGGCTTCCCGCCGAGCAGGAAGCCCGATGTGGGACTCGATCCCGGGTCTCCTGGATCATGACCTGAGCCGAAGGCAGTGGCTTAACCAACTGAGCCACCCAGGCGCCCCTCTTTTTATTTATTTATCTTTAAATTGCTTCTTTGGATCTCTGTCTGCCTCTGCAGGGAATCCTACCTTGCTGCCCACACTTCTTGTTTTCAGGGAATTTTAAGTTAACTTCTCTTGCAGACGGCTGATGCTGAAAAATTCAGAATCTTCATAGATTCCACCATAAAGACATTGTGATCTTCACTTTGCAGCAGCATGTCAGCCCACATGCCTGTTTCTGTGGGTGGTTTTGCTGTCTGCACACAGTAGGGGCTTGGTGAGGCCTTGCAGATCAGGTGGTCCTCAAGGCAAAGCTCCTTTAGCTTCTGGGGCAAGGTGAGCCAACATCAGAGGCGTGGGGGGTGGCATCAAGCTGCAGAGGATCCAGGCCTGTGCCGGGGTCCTAGCCAGACAGCCCTGGAGTGGGGAGCAGAGCGAGACTCCGTCAGCACACCTACACGAAGAAGCCTCTCTCCAGCTGCACCTGCAAAGGCCTGATCTGCCTCAGGTCGCTTAGTGTGGCCGACTGCAGGCCTGAGAGAGTCTAACAGCGCCGGGCCACAGTGCCGGTGGGAAGGGAGGGAGTAACACGGCAGGACAAGCAACTGATGGAGACCTGCCTTGTGCTCTGTGAGGCTCCTGCTGCCCGGGCCCCGGCATGCCAGGGAGGAGATGGCTTAGTCGGGAATCAGGCCCCAGCCGGGCCCTTGCTCCATGCATTTCGGCTCCCCGAACGTGCCCGGCGGCGGCAGAATGAAGGTCTGTCAGCTGGTGGGTCCTTCTCTGCCCGCTCTCCTGGCCCAGGAGCTCTTACCTCCAAAAAGCTGTGTATGCTGCTCATACACACTTGCGCTCCGTCAGGTGCAATTGTCCTGGACACGAAAGGGGGGTGGTCACCCGTAGTAAGGGCCTTAACAAGGGCCTCTTAGCTGCCTGCTACCGGCAGGAGCTGGGTTCCCCTGGGGTCATCAGGAGCCTTACTGTCCTTTGGGCAGTTTCGGGAATACGTGCCTGCCCAGGCCCTCGGCAGGTGTTTGAAGAGGCTCAGGGAGTGTGTGTGTTGGTGTGTGTCTGTGTGGGTAGCAGGGCTTTCATACCAGTGATCTAAATGCCCACTCTGCCACTCACTACGGACTCTATGATCATTTTAAGCCCGCTTTGCTTCCAAGTAAAAGGGGGCTAACAGGACACATGATAACCTTGCACCCCCATTCGTATGTTGACCCCTACCTGTTAGGCAGGACCTCAGAAGGCAACTTAATTTGGAAATGAGATCTTTAAAGACGTAAGGTAAACTGGAGTCATTGTGGGGAGGGTGCTTAAGCCACTCTGACTGGTGTCCTTGTAAGAAGAGGAGATTTGGACACAGACACACCCGGAGGGATGACCGGTGGGGAGGACACGGGCCAAAGGGCTGTCAGCTGTCCACAAGCCAAGGAGAGAGGCTTCAGGAAGAACCAACACCTTGATCTTGGACTTCTGGCTTCCAGAGCCGTGAGAGACTACATCTCAGCCATGGAGGCCGTCCATCTCTGGAGCCTTGTGTGGCCTGAGCAAACCAGCACCAGGAAAGATCGTCAAGGGTGAAGATAATTGTGTAAAACTCTCAGTGTTGTTCCTGGCACGTGGGCTGTGCAAATATTTTTAGTATTCTACTCTCCAGGCAGTGCGGCGGTTCCGGGCCTGAGCTGCCCAGGTGGACATCATGTCCTGGCTGCCTAGTCTCTGGGTAACCATGGGGTTCACATTTCAATTCTCTAAATACCAGTTTCCTTCCGTCGTGGGGGGAGATAGGTGTCCGCGCCTCCCGGAGTTGCTGGGGGGGGAGGGTGTATGGCACTTAGCACGATGTCAGGTAGCTGCTCTAATTGTCATTGTTTCCGGGCAGGTAAGCACCGTCCCTTTGCTAGGAAGTGTGTGTGACATTGGGAAGGAATGGGGGAGGGGTGTGCTTCGGGGGGGTGGGCACTCCTGTTCCTGCTGGACTCGCCCTTGACTCTTTTGAGTTGTATTTCCCACAATCTCTAGAACTTGGAGACCGTAGTATTTATAGTGATGCTTTCCAGAAATTTATCTGCAAATTCTTTTTTTTTTTTTTGGTCTGCACTACCGGGGCTGGGGCACCACAGCCAAGACTGGCTGGTTCTGGGCCTTTCCTCTGACCTAGGACTTCGGGATGAGCGTGCTGATGCAGCGAAGTCGCGTCCTGCTCTCTCTGGAGACGGGTCTCTGGATTTGGAGGGACATTCACGTGCCTTCAGCCGAAAGATTACCGTCAGTACAGTGTTGGTCCTCTGGAGAGATGATGCTTAATTTTTAAATATTGACAAAATGCAGCCCTTTCTCTTTGTGTTTTTGAATTTTTTCATATGGTCAGAACATTTAACACGCTGTCTGCCCTCTGAACAGACGGACTGAGCTGTCTGGTGTTGTTCTCTCCAGGCACCGTGTAGACAACTCTCCCGAACTTGGTCATCTTCGTAACAGACATTTTATACACAGCAGTTCCCTGTCTCCACCTCCCCAGGGGCCTAGCAACCCCATCCTGTTCTCTGCTTCCAGCAGCTGGACTGACTGGCTTTGTTTCCTCATCTAAGCAGAGGCAGGCACAATTTCTCCTGTCCTCTGGGTTTATCCGTGGTCTTGCTTTTGGCAGGGGAACCTACCCTTTCTCTTTGAAAAGCAGTAAAGTCAAGGCCACGAGACACTCCCACCTGTAATCTAGTGGCTACTCATGTTTTACCCAGAGCAGCTGAGCTCTGGCCACATGACATTTCTCCTCTACCAGCCAGCCTGTGTCTCCCCAGCTGTAGGGTCGCAGAGGCCCAGTAGACCCCCAGGCGGTGGCAGGTGCAAGGAGAACAGACAGGGACCACAGGACTGGCCCGTCCTGCTGTCTCCTTGAGCCCAGGACTCAGCAGGGAGCCTCGCTCCTTTAAGGTCACCCCAGATGCTGTCCCCCTCCTTTTTTTTCTTTTAACCGACAGACACCCTTGAGGTCCTGGTTGATTTTTCAAAGAGAAACAGGAGATTCTTTGAGTAGACAGAGGAAACAGAGTAAGTTTCCGGAATTTTAAGGAAAATAAAGGCTGAGATTTCCACATCTGGCATCCCTGCAAAAGCCAAAACAGAAAAGATGCCCTTCCGGGTGCGCACCGACCATCCGCCTTCTCAGAGGCACGGGACGCTTCCTTGGCAGGGGGGGGAAACAAAGACCGTCCCCCTCCCGCGTCCGGGTGTGACCTGCGGGCGAGCGCGGCCACGGGGGACCCCCAGGCCGGGCAGCGACGGCGGCGACGGTTCCCGGGCCTGTGGCAGCGCGCCCCCGCCCGGTCCCCTCCGCCGCCCCCTTCCCCAGCCGGCCCACGCCCCCCGCCGGCCCCGGCGCGCTCTCCAGCCCCCCCACCCCGCTCCTCCCTCCGACCCCCCAGCCCCTCCCCGCGCCCGAGCTCCGCCCCTCCCCCACCCGGCGCCCCCTCCCCAGCCGGGCCGGCCCGAGCATGCGCCGTGCGCCGTGCGCCGCGGGCGGGCGGCGGGCAGCGGGCGGGAGCGGCGCGCATCACTCGGGTCCCCTTCCTGCACCGCGCCGCCAGTTGCCGGTTGCTAAGCAGTTACCATTGTTTCTGTGGCGATTGCGGAGGCTGTTGCTAATTGGAGAAGCCCCGCGGAGCCGCAGCCTCTCCCCTGTTCGGATCCGCTCCCTGCTCCTTGCATTTCAAGAGGAAACTAGGCTGCTCTACCCACGCTCCCTCCCCCACCCTCCCCAAAATAGCCGTGTGATTTCGGAAGTATGGACTAGATCACACCCCTCCCCGCCGCTTGGACTCCGGTGGCTCGGAACTCAGCGCCAGACTGCACCTGCCCCTGTGCCGCCGCGCGCCCTGGGCAGGGGACCATGACTACGGCCAAGGAGCCGAATGCTTCAGGGAAATCGGTGCAGCAGCAGGAACAGGTAATGCTGCCTTCTGGAGTGTGCGTGTGCGGGCGTGGGGGATGTGTGTCTCTTGCAAGATTTTGTGTTTGCGATGACTGCCCTCCCCTGAGCCCCCAAAGCCAGAGGTGAACACAGGCACTGAGCGAGCGCCGCTGGGGTCTGCCTTCTCCTCTCCTGACTTCTATTTCTGCAAGGTCCCCTGGTCTCTCTGTAATGCAGGGGCCCGCGGGGTGAACTTGGTGTGAGGGGACCTTTCCCCAAAGGCCTCTCTCCACACAGCTGTTGTGAAGGTTTCCAACTACTTTGTAATTTGGGGGGTTGGGTAGGGGGAGGGCTGGAAGAGGTGGGTAGCCCCGCCTCCAATTTCCCTGTATTCTGACCCTCCAACAGGACTTTGATCTGATTCTAACACAAGTCCAAAGAGGACATAGGAGCTATGTTTAAAGGACTTTTCTTTTGATACCTGTGTCCCTTTTCCTCCTCTTCTCAAGTATTTCTGCAGGGGTGGACAGACTGCTGCTCATCCTGGGCCTCTGGAGAGGGCCAACTCTCCCTGCAAGGAAAACTGCACAGCTTAGACCCAGTAGGGATTCCCCCCCCCCCCGAAGTTGAGAAGTAGCAGGCCTTGCAGGCTGCGCAAGGATGGCCAAGACGGCACGGTGTCCCCTTGTAGCAGAGGGTGTCCGCTCACCCTGATGCTCAGGCCTGCCATCTGCAGAGGCTGGGAGTCTCAGGAGTGAGGGGAACCAGTAGCGCTCCCGTAGATATCATAATTCCCTTCTGAGAGATCATGAGGGTTCTTATCTTTTAATCACTGCTTGGTTCTCCTTAGGCAGATCATTAAAATAGATCCTGGGAGACACCAGATTCCCAGAGCAGCTTGTTCGAGCCTGGTGGATCAAGATCAGGAGATGGTTTATTTCAGGGGTGCTGTCAGCTCCCTTGCTAGGATTGGGGCCAAGAAAGCAGAGCCCACTCGAGTTCAGGAAAGCAGAGAGCCTCTTTGGGGACAGTGTGTGATAGTCTCATCGCCGGTTGTTCAGACACTGTATGTAGACAACTTTGGATCTGGATTTAGTTGGAGATGCATTTTTGGGGTTGTTTCCGCGAAGCCCATTTTTGATTAAAAGAAAGAGAGCCCACCTTAGTAAAAGTATCATCATCATTACCATCAACTGAGGAACTTAAATACAGTTTTGATTTCTTCTGGGAAGAAGATTCTATCAGCACAGAAGCGTAAGAATCTTCCAGTCAGTGGGAGAGAGAGCTCAGTGTTCCATGAATGCCGAGAGGTTCACAACAGGCCAACCAAGTATTCCTTAAAAAAAAAAAATTCTACAGATTATTTGTTCAAGAAAGAAACATGTCCACCCTAAATTAGCATCCCGTGACTAACTGGGCTTCCTTTTATTACAGTTCTCCTTCTCACTAGGGATAAAGCAAATGTACCCTGGGCTCGCAGGCTCCAGTAGGGACTCGGAGAGCGTTTCTGACCCTGGACAGTGGTCATAATTATGGAGAAAGCACCCTGCTATTCCTAGGTCTGAGCCCAAAGGCGGGCAGTGAGAAGCCCAGTCTGTATTAAATGGAAGAAGGCCCGTGGTTCCTGTGAATAGCTTCACTCTTGTTTCCTTCTACATGTCAGGAGCGTGGAAATAATTAGGGTGTGGGTTTTAGAGGATGTGTAGGGTCTTTGATTTTGTACCTTCTGATCACTGTAAACCCATCCTTGCCCTTGGGGCCATTGTGGCAGACGTGAATGGGCTGAGAGCTGAGGACAGAGGTGGTCGTGGGTGCAGGGAGCCATCAGGAGGCCCTCTTCCCATTCTCAGGTATCTTCTTGACCCTGAGAAGGACACACTGGCCCATCCCGTGGGGCAGAACAAAGTGAGGGTCAACAACGGGACCAGGGCAGGAGAAGCAAAATGGGAAGGACCACGGAGATCTCACGTCTAAAATTAACGTACCTTTAGGGGACTATTAAAGACTATTTCCTCTTCCTCCACTATTTATCAGTTTTTAAAGACATTTAAACTCAGTTCTGTGGGCTTAGACTGCAGAGCTCTGAAAGAGTCGTCCCATTCTTGATTGCATCTCGTCCTTTTTGCTAGTGGAGCTGTGAACATAGCCCCCTCCCCAGCTGGGTGGGGGTTTATAGAGAGGGCAGGACAGAGGGATATATGTGCTCCAGCAATTTTTTTTAAGAGAGAGAGAGAAAAAGAAAGATGCTGGTTTGTGGTTTGGTTTGGCTTTTAAATTAAGGATCACTTAATTGTACTGATGAAGTTTGCGATAATGGCACCTTAGATCTTATATTGGGAGGCATTAACCTGAGAATTTGGATTTTCTGTAGCTTGATACTTATGTCCAACACTCTTGAAAATTTATTTGGTTATTGCACTAGACTCACAGTTCTTAGCAAAGCAAGAGAGGCACGGTACAGTTTCTTACTTCTCTTGGGAATCAAGCTGGGTAGCAGCTGGAAATAACGTTCGTATGCCAGGAATCACTGCCAATCAATGAAAAACAAATCTAGGAAAAGTATAGAAACAAACGATTGTCCCTATTAATTAGAGATTGCTGACTTTTCCCATTTTTTCGCTAAAATATGTACTAAAAATATAAGACTATATAGATTTTTTTTTTTAAGATGCTGTGTAAACACATTACAATAAAATGGAGACTGGACTTCTAGCAGACCATTTCTCTTGCTCTTTGGATATGCCAAAACTTATTTTAAAATGAAGTATGAGGAGCACCTGGGTGGCTCAGTCGATAAGCGTCTGCCTTTGGCTCGGGTCATGGTCCTGGGGTCCTGGGATCGAGTCCCGCATCGGACTCCGTGCTCGGTGGGAAGCCTGCTTCTCCCTCTCTCACTCCCCCTGCTTGTGTTCCCTCTCTAGCTGTGTTTCTTTCAAATAAATGAAATATTTAAAATAAATAACTAAATAATGAATGAATGAATGAATGAATGAAGGAATAAATGAAGGAAGGAAGTATGAACAGTCCAGAGATGTTTGGCCACAAAATATCCTTTAAACTGAATGAGCTGAACTCATCTTTTGGCTCTGAAGCCAATCAATCAGATGGTAGGGGCTCCCCAGTAAAAACCAGATCCATGCTGGCCAGCCCTCTGCCACACCAGTGTGTCCAGAGTGAAGCTTAGCAGGGGAGGTAGAAAAAGCTGAGGCCAACTTGTCGTATTCTCTCAGATGAACTAAATCCTTCCTTAGAGAACCAAATTAAGGATTTTTTCTCCCTTAAGTAAAAGCACAAATTTATTTCAAAATCTACTGTCCTCATTTCAAATAACTTAAAATTGAAAAGCAGTGATCAGTAATACTGTTGAGAGTAAGACGAGACAGAAAGATGAATTCTCCACGCTTCCGGTGAGCCAGGATACATCTTCGCTCAAATATTGATCAGGGATGAGTTTTCAGTGGCAGGTTCTAGAACTGTAGTGTGTGTGGATGCGCGTGCAGGTGTGCACAGATGCAGGCCTCGTGCGTCACAAAGTCAGAGTCCGAAAAGACCTCACCAGTGCACCCCATGAGAAGTCTACCTGTTGAGCTCAGGAATCTCACAGATAATTGAGAACTGGTCTTTCCTTCAAAGATCTCCAGAATACCTCCTTTCGTATGGAGATATTCTGTGTTGTCTTGGGGAACAGGGATCTTTTGCTCTGTATTCAGTTCTAGCATGCCTGTATGTCCTGAAGGCCCCGCTGGAAGCTGGCTGTCTGATGGCATTTCATGTGTGAGAGCTATTTCTTGTTGTTTTTCACTCTCCTCTGAGCTGCGCAAGTCCAAATATATATAGTGCTGATGTGTCTATTCTCCTATTAAATTAGGAGTCCCAGGATCTAGTGTTGATTGAGAGGATAAATTATTTATCTGGACCTTTGTGATTATAATGCCATTGCAAGGAGTTTTCCGAAGTGAATGGAAATTTTTATAAGCGGCATATTCTGTAAAGTGGACATGAAAATGCACAGAGCTTGGAATTCTGGAAGGGGACAGACCTTCCCTGGAACAGACAGGTGATGATGTCCCAGGAGCAGGACTTCGGGCATCGTCTGCCCAGTGCTCTTTGTGTTAGGCCCTGTTGCTTCTCCCATAGTAAAATCAGATACTGAAACAGAGGAGCCCGGCTTTGACCATCAGGAGAGTTAAATCTTTTATGAAAGTATGTTACAAGGAAAGTCAATGTGAAACATCTGTGATGAAGGTAAATGTGGTATTAAAAAAAGAAGTAGTAGTTAAAGGGAACCCAGAAAAACAAGATTCAGTATTAGGAAGTACAAGCCTGGCTTATTTCTGGGGTGGCCCTGCCTCAACTCAAAAAGAGGCGATGGGTGCAGTGATGGAATAGTGTACATTAAGTTCTATTCTGCTCATGCTCTAAGTTCCTTAAGCCTCCCTGGGTAAAAATGAGACTTGAGGAAGGAGGACAAGAGTCAGAACGATATGTTCTTAAGACTGTGTAGAAATACATCTGAGATTCTGAAGAAGAAACATTCTGGCTGCCAAATGGGTCCATGTGTGAAAGGAAGAACTCAGAAGTCGGTCATCCTAGAGGGAGCACAAGCAGAATAAGATGTGTGCGCGTGGATCCCTAGGTGGGTTCTGGCGAGGAGAGGGAGGGGCCAGGGAGGAGCTGGCGGTGCCGGAGGGGGGAGCAGCAGAGTTTTTGTGCAGAAGGAAGAGGGGGTGACTGGTGGGGTGCTCGTATTAGAGTCTCATCACCAGAGAGAACAATGTGCAATGAAGCAAGCGACTGGCTTGGAGCCACGGTCTACTGTGGTGCGGTGTCTCCAAGCAGTTCCCACCTTCTGAGATACAACTTATGTAATAGACTAAAAGAAGTCAATAAACAAGTGTCACTCAGGAGGCCAAGTGAAAACCCAAACAATTCCAGATTGGCTGTATGCAGCGCCCAAATTCAAAACAAAAGGAAAGCAGCTGACTTCTCTTTCTGAAAAATGCTTTCTCTGGCGTTCAACACATTTTATTATGTTCTCCTGATGTTACACTGAATGTAATCCTGCCCCTCACTTGCAGTAGCAGACCTACCATGGAAAGCTTGCTCAAGACCTTCAAACGCTCCACAGAGAAAACCAGGGGGGACCGTGAGGGTTGGAGGGTGCTTCCCGTTAACTTTCACCAAAACGTCGTCAGCTCCAGCATGCCTGTGGACCACGTAGACGCTCATCACGGACATCGGTGAACAGGGGCCATGTTTCTGCCTCATCGGGAACTGCAGCATTACTCTCCTTTACGGAGATGAACCACATCTGTGTTTGGCATTAATTGATTGGAGTTTGCAGTGGGCTTCTTTCACCCACTCACATGAGAAAAGGCCGAACGAGCCTGCTCATCTGGCATTCTGAAAGTTGAGGAACAGATTCTAATTTGGGGCAGAAGCGGGTCTCTGTAAGCCTGTAGAGATCGATGGTCGTTCGAAGCCCTTGCTTTGGAAAGATGTGGCGCGGAGGTTGCGTATTCTTGTTTCATTGTGGTTTGGAAAGCCAAAATGAGCGAAAATGTTTTTATTTTAGGTTCCAGGTTTGGTTGCCTGCGGGTCTCAAAGCACAGGAGCGGGAACCACTTCACTGGGTGTAGCAGTGTGGTAATTGTGCAGGAGGCTGACCTTCTCACGTCCTTCCTGCCTTGGGTGGTGTGTGTTCCTTGACATGGGGACATGAAGGAAACGGGAGATGGGGACACTTCAGGAAAAGTAGTGCAGGTGATGTGATCTGATCTAGAAAGGTTGTTCTGCGTCCTCCTCTTCCCTCCAGCTGTTGTTCACTTTTTAGGACTCTTTGACGCCTTGGTCTGGGTGTGCCTCTGATCGCCACTAGTCTCTCCAACAGCCCATTACTCGCTCAGGGTTGACTCTGTCAAAACCTTCATGTGTGCCGCTCTACCTGGACCATTGGTAAATGCCAGAGATCAGCCAGTCCCCACAATACATTCGAGGTCATTGCTGCGATATGCTACTCATCTTGAGAGCATCTGTAACTTGATCAGCAGCTATTGGTGATGAAACCCACAGAGTTACTCATGGTTGGAATTTTGAGTTCAAAGTTATAGCACATCCAATGGGAGAAAAAAAATAGGATATTTATTCACAACCATTAATGACCAGTTAAGTAGAGGTCATGGTGAGGACGGTCTCAGCACCCCTGAAATCCTGGATTTCTTGTGCCTGTCCTATGAGCACCTCTGATTTCTACATTTATGTTAGATCTGGCCTTGTATCAGGCAAGTTCTGAATAACAGATACTGCTTTTGCTTTTGGCTTCCAGTTCTGGGAGGGTTTTGCAGTAATAGAGTAGACATTTGCAGCAATGCCCTCTCAGGAGAAATGGCCATGAGCACAGACATTAAGTCAGTGCTGCGGGCCAACTTTGATTGGGGTGCCCATCTGTTTTTAGCAGTGGTGGCTTGGATGCCAGAGGATCCAGAACACCAGTGGGGTTATAGAACATGTTAGTGGTATACTCAATCTTGAAATAGAATTTTCCACGAAACTTATATATTATCCCCTTACTAATATCTGATCAATGTTTTAAAGAGATTTAACTTCCCTTGCTGGAACTCAGGAAAAACTGCTTTCCTCCATCTGAAAGTTGAGAACACAGGCTTCTAAAGAGTGTCCATGGGCGCGCCTGTGAGAGTGGGGTGAGAGAAGGACCTAAAGGAACCAGCACCGTCTGCTGAATAAGGTGGGGAAACTGGTGGTTGGGGGGTGCTCTTTCAAAACATTTTAAAAGCTCAAGGTTTCTGTTCTGACTTGCTCAGAAGATTCCTCTTGAATATCACGTGAATTTGTGCTCTGGGAAGGATAGATCCAACCCTTTAAATAGGTTACCCATGACAAGAGGGACATCACAACCAAGAATTCGAAGCATAGCCTCTTCATTATCTCTTGAGAAATTAACATGCAACAGAGCTCTCCTTGAGTAGTGGTGACGTATGTCTTCAAATTCATGAAAGAATTTGCTTCTGTATTTGGAAGAGGCAAGTTTTAGTCTCCGTTTTAGAATATTTGAGGTCGTCACCAAGTTTCCTCAGGGAATTAGAGAATTATGACACTCTCACTACTTCTCCTAGATCAGGTCTCTAAATGGGAGACGGGAGGAAACATATTTTTAAATGTTAATAGCCCACCTGATACCCCATCCACTTATCAGACAGATGTTGGATCAGAGGAAGGTTTTTATTTTGATTAATACGAGACACAGAAGAGGAGAGAGACCAAGTGGGAGAGAAGGAAGCGGGCTGGGGCTGCTCAGGTTTGGGAGAGCAGAGGGATTCTGTGGGATTGCCACCCGTGGGGGCGCTGAGAAGTCTGCTAGGGCGGTAGAGCAGCGCTGGGGCAGGGGGATGGTTCTGGAAGCCGGAAATACTTATTTGTGAGGGTTTCAGAGCATGGTATCCTGGAAAATACCACAGTGAAAAGCAGCAGAGGGTTAGTGGGATGCTGGAAAAAAGAAAAGTAATCTGAACTTACGACACATTTCTGCTTAAAAGAACAGGAGGAATACAAGAAACTTTAAGAATGGCTCGGACATAAAAATCACAGTTTGTGAGCCTGGTTACTTAATCTTGGCAGGTGCTGATGGGCTAAAAAGGGTCCGGGAAGCTTCTGAAGGTTTTCAAAGAGCTTCAAAGGGTTTCTGACGCCCCAGATAAAATTCAGGTTTACTTAGAAGCAATAGGTACCGAACGGCATGAAGGTACATAGGTATACAGGCATGAAGGTACATGAAGGTATACAGCTGTTAACATGCTGACGCGGTATTTCTCCAAGTAGCCTGAGAAATTTTTAAGAAGACTCAAGACAATTAGAGTATCTGGCGCTGATTTTTGAAAAGCAGAATAAACACTGTTTCCTCCGAGTTCCACATCACAGGGCACGCGGGTAAAGAATGAGAATAATAGGAGAACTTTGGTGGGCGAAAACCAGTCTGTTGCTAAAAATCATAAAGCCTAAAAAAGAAAAATCATAAAGCCTTAATACCTCAAACTCTCTTCCTGCATTTTATGGACTTTTCTGCTCCTTACAAGGATGGGGCCGGCACTCTCCTTCTTCCTGCCAAGAGCCCTCTTTTCTGGAAAGGGGGAGAACACCCGCTCTGATCCCAGCTCTTCCCCCGGCTATCTGAGGGACCTGGGGCAGATCTGGACTGAAGCCCCATCTGGGGATAAGGCCCCATCACACTGGTGCTTGGAGAAAAACCTTTCAGAACAGAGCCCTGCTCTTAGCATGGAGATTTCAAGCTGCTGTTTAATAAGTACTTAACTACGTGTGTTGACATAACAATGATATTCAAATGGGCCTTCTTTTCAGCATTTGGTGAGGGCTTGTCCATTCTTAAGGGTGTGTCCATTCTAAGATGGGTTAGTCTATAAGATCAAAGAACGTTCGACTTTTAAGGCATTTTACAGGCCATCTTGCCCAGTGGTTTTTGGATGTTTTAGTGGCAGAAACCTTTCCCCAAAGGAAGTAAGCCAAGTTTAACAAGGTCAAAGCACTTTCCTAATGCCCCCCAGATAGGTCAGCAGAGCACCCCCTCCTCCAGCAGCACAGCTTAGGAACCAGATACCTAATTCAGCAGTCTGATTTTACATAGGAGGAAATAAGGCTCAGAGAGTTTCAGTAAATTAACCAAAATCACACAGCTGGTAAGTTGCAGAAGTAGAACACAGTCACTTCCCTCCCCCACCTTTTTTTTGCTCCAAATCAAGGATCCCCAGGTGAGACATGCAAAAATGCTATACAAAGAAGATTAATACAAAAACTGATACTAACAGAAAACTGCAAAGGTAATAAAGTGAACAAATTAAATGCAAATTAAGAAATCCTTGTCTGGAGATCAGTTGAGAAAAGGTGTATACTCAAGGCCATCCTCTTGCTGCGTGTCTTATGGATAGATGTAGCTGTTTCTTCTTTTTATCGCACCATCCCTGAAGGCATTAGGGCTTTTGTAGCAATTTTTCATATTTAATTAGTTTTTTAATGACTTGCTTTGGAAACAAGGGAAAAAAGGAGGAAATGACAAATGTTTTTCTCCTGATTTTTAAAAGTAAGCAGCAATTAATAAATTCTGGGTGCTGTGGAAGAGTACAGTAGGTAATTTTCAATCTCATCTCACACTTGAGTAACTTTGAAGGTAGTAGTTATACAACAGGTGTGGAAAGACAGCAGTGAAAGAGAGAGGAGGCCCAGCACATCACCTGGGCAGGTGGGGATTCGGCCCCGCAGGAGTTCAGATGTTAGAACATCTGGAAATTGTCTGAGCTCATAAGCTTAAACTGAACCAGAAGTACGTTGATTATTACCCGTAGATTACAGATCCCTTTGAAGGATCTGATGACAGCCCAGAACCTGCTCGCCAAAGTCCCATAACCTCTTGATCGCCTAAGGCTCAGAGACCCGTCCTGTGTCTGTAAATCCCTCAGTGCTGCCTTCCATCGAGCTAGCTCGGTCTTCAGACATCAGTAGAAAGGTGCTCACCGCTCAAACCTCATACAGTATGAACTGAGTAGCTATCACCTCAGGGTGCTGTACTAAGTATGAGGGCCCTTTTACTGGAAGCTTTCAAGGCGGGACTGCCTTCTCTGTCACACAGCTCCGAGCCTGGGACAGCAGACAGCACATGTCCTGCTGTGTAGGTCGCTCCAATGCGAAGCGCAGTGCCAGCCCCAGCCATCTGGCTGCACAATGAGTCCGTGGATGCGGGAACGGCGTCCTTCCCTCTCCCTTCCAGTGAATGACTCACAGAGGTAAAGGGTCTGTGGTTTCATTCATTCACCAAATGAACGAGGTTTTTGGAGCTCTGCAGGAAAATAGGATCCAAGTTCTTAAGTGACCCATGCACCTCGCATTCTCTGATGCCTGGGACATCATTGCCCATTTCCTTTCCCCAAATCCCGCCCACACCTGCTTTACCTGAAGCCGTTTCCCCACCACAGAAGCATCAGCCACGTGCCCCAGTCCGTGTGTCAACATTCAGTCCTGCTGGAACTCCCCGCCACAAAGTCAGCAAGTACCTTCTTGTTCACCAGGCGAGTGGGTAAACAAGAAAACCCGCTGATAAGAAAAGGAGACCTGTCAGAAAACAGGGCGTTCTTCCTCCCCAGCGCCCCCTCCCCATTGCCAAAGTGGAGTACCAGTGGCATCTTCCTCCTCCACGGAAGAAATTTGCCAAAATGAAAAGACAGTACATTACACCACCTTCTCCCGGATGTGGAGAAAGTCGGGCGGACCGTCTCAAACTCAGGGGAGACAGGCTTTGAGGGAAAAAGAGACAAAGTGGATCAAGATGAACAGAATGGAAAGATCTAGAACGTTGCCTCTCTTTCCCCTCTGCTGAGTCTGGATTGGCTGCATTTGTTGAACTTTCCTAAGAGGCAGTGTAGGTTCAGCGGTGACTTCTGGGGTGACAAGAGAGAGGAGCTGTGAAATGGTGGCTTACAGAACCCAGGCTGCGGGGGCTGCAGGGTGGAAGGAGGGGGACTCGCTCTGGGTTTAGGTGGGCTGAGTTTAAATGCCATCTCAGGCACTGACCAGCGTCGAGCTGTTGGGGTAAGCTGGGTTCCATATTGAGCAAGAGCTGACTGGTAGCCCCAGATGTCATCCATGCGTAGTCCTGGTTTCATCCCCCGGGCAGAGGAGGAGGCGTGAGTATGGCGCTGAGCCAGGCCAGCATCTTCCTTGTCTCCCTGGCCCCCACAGTCTGCCTGCAGGAGAGACGTTGCCAAAGGGATGGCAAGGTTTACTTCATGGAAGGTATGCCTCCTGCATTGACTGAAGAGGCCTACTTTTCCTTAACCGCTGCTGTGCTTGAGATTGCATAGATAATAAGGCCCAGTTGAAGTGGCGAGTCTCCAGCTTTGACTCTATTAAATCCACTTAAGCGTGTGGCTGAAGAGTTACACTGGGGTGTTTAGACTCAGTTGTGGTCGACGAGTCGTCAGAAGTTTCATATTTGCGACTCAGATGTTTATCTGACTTTGTTCAGTGGTGACATTGACATGGACCCAGAGTCATCGCGTGTTTAATGTGTATGACTTATGGGAAGCAGACTCCGTGTTTTAAGTTAATTAAAATCTTTTTTTTTTAAAGATTTTATTTATTTATTTGACAGAGAGAGAGATCACAAGTAGGCAGAGAGGCAGGCAGAGAAAGAGGAGGAAGCAGGCTCCTTGCTGAGCAGAGAGCCCAGCCCATGCGGGCCTTGATCCCAGGACCTTGAGATCATGACCCCAGCCGAAGGCAGAGGCTTAACCCACGGAGCCACCCAGGCGCCCTAAGTTTATTAAAGTCTTAACAGCAGTGTCAGGGTTTAAGAAGACCGAGTTTGGTTTCTGAAGGATGTGGTCCTGGGAATGAGTGGATATACTGATAGAATTTTTTAGTAGTTTATTTCTGTGCTGTACTGTGTCTTTTGAAAATTTCATGTTTATGTAATTGTGTTTTCATTGCTCGGATGAGGAAATTATACTTAAAGTAACAGGCACTAATTGAATCCTTGAAAAACGCTGAAGAATATGAAGATCCTGTGCCCCAGAGAAGGGTGGCTTGTGCCCTTTGTGATACTCCTGGTTGCTTGCAGAGAATGCTCTCATCACACGAGGACCAAGGAAAACAAGTACGAAGCTCATGCACAGTTTTTACTCCGATCTTAATTCCATGAAAGAAACTCAAAATATCTTTTAATTCTATAGCAGCGTCTGAACCTACATTTAGGAATATGCAGAGAATTTAGAAAAACATCAGATTTTAAATTTTCAAACAGTAAAATGTTCTGACCTTTCCCCGTGGGAGAATCCTCATGTCTAGACTCCAATCACTTATTCATTGGTATTGAAATTATTCACCAAGATTGAGGTCAGTTATTTTTTTTTTTACATTACCTGGCAAAGGGGTGAATGACCCCAATGAGAGCAGTCTTGTGGGAAACACTCAGAATCAAGCCACGAGTAGTCACACCCATGTCAACCACACTCTCTCCTGCACTCTTCACATCTCTTCCACACCTTCCCAACTACTGGACCAAGAAGCTAGACAGAGCTCTGACAGAACTTTGTGGAAAGATAAACCTCTTGACTGCATTTTGTTGAGTAGCCTAAAGACTCCCCTAGTGCAGCAGATCTGGAAATCACCCATAGACACACGTTACGCCCGCCGGGTTGGGATGGAGAGATGTATTTCTGCCCCTTTGTTTATCAGGATGTATTATTTTCTTTTTTCCTGGGCTCAGTGGGTGGAGGGAGGTAACGATCCAATATTATTTGTCCCCAGCCATATGCATGAGCATATATATTGGAGAAAAAAGGAACAGCTTGAGTGTAGTTGAGCATTTCAGAGATCAGTTGTCTTTTAGCTTCTTTGTTGGCCATTGAGTCAATGACATGGAAGATGCGTGCATACACGTGCACACATCTACCCCGCCCACCACCCTGCCCTCCCTACCCCCTCTGGTTCGAACAGACATTACTTTGGTCTGTGTGCTGCTTTTCACTGGTTCCCCAGGCTAGCAGCTAGGGAAGGCTGTTGTGTCAGGGGAAAGTAATAAGGCATAAGCACACGAGGATTGCCTGAATGCAGGCTCTCCCGAGCACTTGTCATCATGAATTTCCTCAACAGTCTTCATGATGTTTTTAAAGGCAAAAATTACACCTGACGATTATCTATTTCATGTAAAAATACAGAGACTGTTTTGATGTAAGGATGGAAATAAAACAACAATGTTTTGTTTGTTTTATTTTGTCCTCAAATCAATTTTGCTCTAATGCAAGTGAAATTTTTGCCTCCAGAGGCAAGGATAACACTCCTAAATTTTTCTGTGTAATTTTAGTATCTAGAACAGGGTAATAGTACTATTGTATATTTGTGTAACACTCAACCGCACGGCTAATAAAAATGTAACATAAGCTACATTTTTTCAGTAGTCACATTAAAATGGAAAACAAATATATGGAGTTAACTTGATAATATATTTTATATAACCCGGTATGCCTGAAATCTTATCATCCCAACATGAAAGCAATGTAGAAAAGTACTAAGGAGATCTCATGCATTCTTCTTATCCATACCACATCTGGATGTGGATCTGTCTTACTCATCTCCACAGCACATCTTAGCTCAGACTCACTCCCTTTTAAGTGCTGGATCTCTGTAGGTGCCTCATGTCTGGCATTTGGGGTAGCAGCTCTGAGCTGCATTTGGTTTTCACACAAATTGCCTTATGTCCTCTAATGTGTTCAGTTTTTTTTTTTTTTTAATATCTTTAGCTCGACAGTGAAAGGAAGGACTTATCTGGTGAGAGGAACTGCATCTGAGTCCGTATTATGAAAAGAAACAATTACCGTCCCTCCTCTATTTGAACTTACATTGACAAATGCAGTTATTTCCTAAAGTTTCAGAAAAGGCGGTATTCTTTTGTACAAATATTGAGAACTGAGAAAAACGTGGTATTCATTCAATACAAATATTTATTGAGGACTTGTGTGTTAAGCACACTTCTGAGCACAAGGATCCAGAGGAAATACAAAAATATTAAATTTAGTCAATTTTGATTATGTGCTAGTCATTATTTTCTGCATTGATAGAATTTACACCAGTAGCCTGGCTTAGCTTTTACCAAGGAAATATGTTGCGGTCTTGCAAAGCCTATTTTCCTTGTGTCTCTTTCTACTCTCCTTGAGCTGAATACTAGCTCTTGAATAGGTAGCGACTTCAATGATTGTTGTTCCTTTCCCTGCAGCCATTGGCCTGTCGACTTTTGTTTGAAAGGTGCTGGGGTTGATGGTATGGAATTGCAGAGGGCTGAGAGAGCCAGCCTCAGGGAGACCGGCAGCTTTCTTCCATAAACCCTCTTTTCCTTCCTATGGAGAAGCCAGCTGCCGGCAGCTTCCACGTCCAGACCCTCTAGCTTAGTCCCCACCATCTGCAGCCAGAATAAGCCCATAGAAGGACTCTGCCTGGTCTGCCTGAGTCACAAGTCCATCTGGAGACCAGCTGCCTGATTTGGGGACAGTGGTACCATGAGCCCACATTCTGAATTATGAAGCGTAACCAGTAGGGCTTCAGATTGCATCCGTGTTACAACTGTGCACATTTGTGTTTCTAGAAGGAAAAGAATTCGAATGAGGAGAAGCAGAACAGCTTGGTTTCCTATGAGTTTTTTGGGCATCGTAAGCACTGACTAAACCTTCTTTTCCAAACTGTATGCTCATGGTGCTTTGAGACGTTAGCAGGCAAACTAGATGAGTAGAAGGGTCAACAACAAAAGCAAGACAGTTTTCATTTGACCCAGAACTTTGTCTCTGGTGATATTCCATGCCATGAAGAGAACCATGGTTAATGATTCATTGTTCACCTATATTAAGCAACACAAAGACTCCAAGCAATGTGCAGCCTCTGCCTTCAGAGCTTAAGTAGGGGAATCAGAGCCAATTCATGAAGCTGGAACAGTTCAAAACAGATCAGAAAATTTCTCAGACTCGAACAAACTTCTTAATTCTGGGAGTGCTTGTGAAGATAACAGCATTTATTGGATTTCACCATGAAGAGAAAAGCATCAAATCCTGAGAGGAGTTTTGTAGGCAGTAAACATTATAACTCTAGTCTTTAAGATGTTTGAGACCTAAAACACACTCATGTTAGCGAATGGTGCCTACTTCAAATGCTTCTACTTGCGACATATGATGGTGAAGTTATCCATCAAGTTATCGCTGGTTTCAAAAGCGATGCCCCAAAATCAAAACCGATAATGTGTGTGAAAGTTAATTATAAACTGTAGTGCAGTGGCAACTGAGAAGGTCACATTGTGACCCCTCCTGGTTTGGGGTTCATTGCAGAAACTGGCCTACGTGCAGAGAAAATTGGACCCATTAGCCCTGTTTGGGAAAAATGAATGAAAAAATGAAAAAATTCAAAACTGAATAAAGTGCCATTCTGTACACATCTTGAAAAAGCTTATAGAGTCGCTTAAATACAAAGGACCACCATAAGTACGACAATCAACTGTAAGGGTTTTGTTTTCTTTCCAACATTCGGTTTTCCAAGATGGCCGTAATGAGAACTTCTCTTTTGGAGTTTAGGTATAGTTCTTTAAAGTGCCACAGTTGGCCTAAAGCTAACAGTCTGTAGGTGGTATTAGGAAGGAAAGGAAGGAAGGAAGCTCCTTTGCACAGAAGGCTATAGGAAATGAAGGCCGCGCAGAAAGCGCGTCTACCCAGCTGCCGTTTGGCGCTCGGCCGGTGTTTGGGGCAAGCTCTGATATTGGTGACAGATGACGTTGTCAAGCTCTACACAGAAGGTACATGTCTATTTTCATCATCAGCTAACTTCTATCAGGCACTTGATGCTTTTGGTCCCCCAACCGTGAAGTTTTATTGACCTGTTAGCCATCTCTCATATTAGTGGATGGAATCATCTTTCTTGATGGGAGAACTCCAAGAATATTACACTTTTCTCTGAACAGTTTGAGCTTGCCTCATTTACTGATTGTAGTGTTAGTGCTGTTCTTCTCTGGGCACTAGGCCGTGGCGGGGGGGCGGGGGGCACGCTGACACCAAATGTAGTAGAATTTCCATAGTCCTTGTAAATCTCCTTTTCTGGTGACACCCATGAGTGTGTAGGAGCTGATTAAAGTATTTAATAGATGAAACCAATTGGATTTAATTATTCCAAAGATCTAAAGGCTTGGGTCTGTGTGACAGCCGAGAGGTACAAATGAGATAATTATAGGTGAAAACTTTACAAAAACTCTAGTATAACAAGTCACACACACACACACACACACACACACACACTTTCCATTCAGTTAGGAGGACTGAGACCAGAGCTGAGTACAATGTGTTATTTTTGCAATTGGGCCATAACCTTGAAGGAAGATCAAGTGGTTGGGGTTCCATGGGAGAAGTGGAATTTACTCTTTTCTATTTGGAGATATCCTACATATTGATTACATTCTGCTTACTGTAATAACTCTTACTTAATATTTCACATTCATAATTAACTTCCATTTGTATAGTGAGTTTCTTGGGAATATTCCTAGCCTTAATATTCGAATCTTCTGTTGCTTGGTTTAACTATGTTTCAGATAACTTCTAAAAGTTGTGTTTGCTACTCAATTGTTTTTGTTTTTCCCTAATACTGGCTGTGTTCCTCTTTGCATTTTTGCTTTACTTCTCATTAGTCTGTATCAGAACTGAGATTTGGATAGCCCAGTGTATGATCTTCTCTTGTGGGTCCTACCAAACATAAGCCCTTTGTCTCCCTCTACCCTGCTCAGTCATACCCACATCTTAGTACCCTTTGCTGCCATACTCCACATCAGTTTTATGAGTATTTTCTGGCCCAACGGGTACTTTTTTCATGCAGGCAGGAGATTGTGTCTTTTCTGAATATTCTGATTTTTAACAGGGGTAGAGACATCATGCTAATGTTGCATGAAACTTTACGGGTTGCTCAGTTCCCACAGGCAGGCATTTACTTAGTCCTCCACCTCCCTTCTGGGGGTGGGTTTCCCATCTCCATTTTCCAATGACGAAATGGAAGCTCAGTGACAGAATGTGCCAGGACCACAGAGCTGGTCATCAGCAGGGTCGGGGATCAGACAGGTCTCCCTGCACCATGCCTACGGCCTCACCAGCCGTTTTGCTTAAAGAGGTACGTAGAGCATATATAGCATGTAGTGTTTTACAGGACACCTCTTTGCAACAATGACAAAATTTTTGTTTTCTTTCCAGAACATTCTTGCTTGGCCTTGATAGTCTGGAGCCCCACTGCCCAACATTGGCTCTAGGACTTGGTTCATAGCCTTATTTCAGATGCAAACATGGTTCTCATTATTCATCTTGGACTGATCTCTTTATACACTGCCCTAGAAATTACTTTCAAAATCGACAGGAGTTTAGCTGAAGTCTCTCTTCTGTGATGGAAATTTCATTTCCAAAGAAGGAGAGCAATATTTCTTAATTAGGTATTTATCATAATGATTCAGAAAGAGAGTCGGTTGGTTCTATTTGCTTTATTTTCATTATAAAGATTTGGATGATGTTTTCATGATTTGTTAAGAACTGCACCAAGACTGTCCTTATTCAACAAATATTATTGATAATCAGAAGGATACTTAACATTTTCTGTCATACACACACCCCTAAATGTTTGGGCCAAAGGCACACTTTTAATGGATTGAACAAAAATCTCAACATTTTCTCTCTCTGTTACCTGAATATCTTACCTGTGTGGAGCTTTTATTGTCAGGAACTGCCAAATAACCAGCATGCATCATTTTAATTGAAGCTTAAGCCTGACACTTTTATTGAAAAAAAAAAAACAGATTTCAAGTCATTTTTCATACATAAAGTGTGCTAAGCCTGTGCTTCATTGGTGAAGGCTATCTTAGGTATGGATGACCTTACCTCCATGCTTCAAGGAAAAAATAAAACCTCACTATCCCATATCCTTGAGATTTGGCAAAAATTGATCAATTAACGTTCCAAAGATGTATAATGAGGTGACTGCAGGGAATAAAACAAAGTGAATTGTGCCTCATTCGGCTCATCGAAATGTCCATGACCTCATGCCTGAAGCATCTGGACAGTCAGGCCTTGGTGTCTGTTACTCATGATGCCACCTTCGTGTGGCTTTAGTCCCTATCCAGAAACATGATGTGGTCACATCTTTGGCAGCTCCTAATTCACATGAGATAGTCTTCCACATTCTTAAGTCTTCCCTGGAGGATAAAGGTCACAGCTCAAAATCTAGATTTTGATGAAGCAAGGATAGAGTTGTAATTATGATGAACTTGAACCTATGACCCCAAAACCATGATTTAAAAGATTTGAGAACTCTACCTAATACCAGTGCATTAATTGGTATCCCTTAGCATCGTAAGAGACTTTATCCAGATCCAGAAGGTCTTACGTTTGCTCCATGTTACCTTTTTATAAAGAATGTATAATCTGACATCATATTTTATTGTTGACTTTGACTGTAAATGTAGAATCACTTTACAACATTTGCCGTCTACTATAATCATCGTTGTATGATGTGTGCAGTTGTGTGGAAATAATACTTTGTTTTCCCATCATGGTTTTCTTTAGACTTAGTTGCTCAGCACTGAGTCATATATTTTCCACCAAGATATATGGCCAACAAAATACTCCCTTGATTTCCATAAGGAAGGGCTGAGGAAGGGGAGGCATTTGGTCTCTTTGGTCTGCACACAATATCCAGTGAGTCCCGAGAGAGTGGGCATAACTAAGGATGCACGTGTGTCAGAGGTCCTGCTCCCAAGACATTCATGGGACTTTTAGAGAAGAAATAAAGGGGTCTAGGTTTCTTTGGTTCAGTCTTAATGTGTTGCTTGGGGTCCATTTACTGCAGCTGTTTTTGGGGTCTGTATGACAGTAGATCCTTCTAGGGAAGAAAGTTTCAGGCATCTCGCCAGCATAGAGAATTAAGAGCAGAAACCTGGGGTGACTATCAGGAGAAAATAGATCAATTAGTATTAGAATTATGAGGGTAAAAAGAAGTTTCTAGGTTGTTGGTTTTTTGTTTTTTGGTTTTTTTTTTTAAGTGCTTTCTAGGTAGGTCGACCATATATCCCAGTTTGCTCAGGATGGACTGTTCTGCTTCCTGACATTTGTCCTGGTTTCAGCTTGAATAGCATTTCCTTTTACTCCTGCCAGTGTCCCAGTTTGGGCACCAAACTGTAGGGTCAACACATGTATTCATCATGAATTAGCGTCTTAAAGTAGCAACAGACCATGAACGAAGATTTTAGTGAAATTCATTTAAAACTTCTCTTTTCTTAAAAACTACAATCTGATATCTGTCAAGTTCTAGTTTTATTGGAGGAGCGGTGTTTGACCTTCTTTCTTAAAAGAATGATAACAAAACATTACTTGAGTGTTGTGAAGTTTTATATCCAAGGCAGAGCTAGAATTCAGAACAGGTGAGTATCTGTGCTAATGGCCAGCCTGTGTGGTGGGGGACAGAAAAAGGCCAAGATTGGCTGGGTGTGAGCTGTCTGCACAGCTTTCCTCCGTGATGAGCATGTCCCTCAGCAATGGCCATTTACACTGGATACGTGATTTGGTTTGCCAGGACAGTGAAGAAGGAACTCAAATATTATAAGCCTAGTGATGATTTGCAAAGAAATCTCATTTGCCCAGACTATTCCATTTCTGTCCTGCCTTCAGTGGAAATACGCGTTACTGTAATGGCTGACACTGATGCTTTGAGAACAGGAGTGCTGTTTGAGTTTGTTTCCTGGGATCCCTCTGATGGAAGTGGTTATTATTTATGTTTTCTAGAACTCTCTTTGTGAGGCCCACGAGCTCAGGGAGGTCATGGTCTCAGAACCATAGAGCGCCCATTGCAGAGATTAAAAGGAAAAGGGGAAATTGTTTCCTCAGATGTCCGTGCCCCACTGCTGTCCCTCAGATTGTGACATGCAGTTGGGGTTGGAAGGCAGTCGGTGGCTGTAGGACAGTCCCTGAGGGCCACCAAGTCCAAATGAGGGCATGAGAGGCAGGGACAACACAACAAGAGGCTCGTGGAGAATGGGAGCTTGGCACAGTCTTCATGTTACATCCCAGAGCAGGAGAAATGAACTTTCTTGGCAGTGGAGGGCACAGAAGAGATTTCTGTTCCATCAGTGAACATCTGAGATGAATCTAGATGATGTATGTGTCAAGTGAAGAGGAATGAGGGGAGAAACAGGGATAGGGAAACGATGAATTTGGCGTGGGTATGGCTTTGAAGGTGTGCTTTGTGGGTCTGCCTGTATGGTCTACAGTAGGAGGCAGGGGAGCCTTGGGAATCCTTTCCATTACCAGTCAGTACCAAGTATTAAGTAGAAGGAAGCCTTAGTAACCATTAAGTTCATTTGAAATGGGAAGAAGTCAATGCGTAGAAGTAAAAGATTTACTTGACTCCCAAGTATGTGTGCTCATTGGTGGCAGAAATCTGGTTTCTCCCACAGCACCATCTCCCTGACACCAGCTCTGTTTCTAGAGGACCGAAGAGGACCCTGTGGTCACAGTCTTACAGAGACCCAGTGTGGTACAGGCCACATCCAAAAACTTGGGTAGGAGACTGTCATTTTAGGGACATTGATAAGGTCCGGAATCATCATTGGATTATTTCTTCCTAATTCTAATCAAGAAGTGTATCTAATCTAACCTTCCAAGGTAGAACAGCCAGCACTGTTTAGAAACACTGAACATAAATATTTTTCCGTGTGGACAGCCCTGCTCATAAGCTCTTGCTTCTTTCCGACACATACAACAGTTGGTTTTTTTCCTATGACATTTGAACAAGAAGTCTAAACCACTGGTTTTAATTTTAGGTATGTCTTAGGGAAGTGTAGATGGTAGGACACTGGTGCTTTGTTTCTGGGTTTACATCAATGGTCCCATGAAGGACTTGGTGTATGCATTTATTTTATTCCTGATTTCAACATATCTGTACCATGCATCAGATACAGTACTTTCTAGATCTGCATGGTCCAGTGGAACTCAATGTGATGATAGGATTCTTCTGGGCCTGCAGTGTTCAGTATGGTAGCCATAGGTACATCTTGCTCTTGAGTTCTTCAGTGTCACTAATGTGACTTTGTAATTTTAGAACTAATAGAATTCATACTTTTATATAGTTCACATTAATTGAAAGGGTCCTATATGGCTCATGGCTACGGTATTGTATGGTATGGCTCTAGACAATGATACAGTGTGTGGGGGAAAAAAAGATGAATTATGACCCTTGACTACCAGATCCTTGCAGCCTAGAGTAGTAGGGAAGGGCAGGAGATGGGTAAAACCATCAGGACACTGATGAGGGATTCATGTTACAAGTCAGAACAAGGGCCTATGGGAGCACAGAAAAGAGAGCATGACTTTCTCTTGGGGTAGGTGGGGAGCATCAGGGAAATCTTGACAAAGAGCTGATATTTGAATATTGATGAATGATCCGAGTCTATTCCACACATCAGAAATGAGCAGAAATGGGGGCACCTGGGTGGCTCAGTCAGTTAAGCATCTGCCTTCGGCTCAGGTCACAATCCCAGAATCCCTGAGTCCCGAGATTGAGCCCGAATCTGTCTCCCCACTCGGTGGTGAGCCTGCTTCTCTCTCTGCCTCTGTTAATTACTCTCTTTTTCTCTGCTACTCTGTCTTTCAAATAAAAGAATAACATCTTTAAAAAAATAAAAAAAGAACAAAAATAGGAAGGAATTTTTAGCAATGGTGGATCGTGTACAAATTCATAGTGCTGTTGGAAAGTGGAAAGCTCTAGATTCTCTGTAATTCTGGGAGATAATATATGTATATCTCACAGCTCATATACATGGAGATATCTATCTATCCCTATGGAGACATATATAGGTCTATCAGTATAAATGTAGATACACGTATGTATGTGTATATGATTTCCCCCCCGGGGAGATGGCTCAGGTTAAAAACTACCCCCCACTATTCACCCGTTCCCTGTTGCTCTGCCCCAGCGAGCTGTGTGACCTTGGAAAAATCAATCCACCATTTAGGCCGTCAGTCTCCTCCCTGGAAATGAGAATTATGACTTGGAGTGTGAGAGAGGGAGAGGACAGCTTTATGACACACCTTACCCCCCACCGCCATCTTGTAGCCTTTTAGTAATTATTAGCTTCGGTCCAATTGGCACCTTCTCTGTTGACTGTGATGACCTTCCTTCGAGACCGCAAAAATAAATTCTTGAGGATGTGTTTGGGACTGGGTAGTTTTAACTAAGGATTCTTAGAAGTCCCCGAGAAGTTGAGCCCATGGCCTTAGTGCCAATGGTGGCTGATCGCCTCCAGCTCATGTCACAGTTTGACGCCCTGAGTGCCTGCATTATTGCCTTCCCTCTCGGGGATCTTAGGCCCCAAAGATAACTGGCTTTCTGTGGAGGCTGTATAAAGACTTAATGCTATTAGGAATTGGCAGGCAGAGGTATGATTTTGCAGAGTCCTTCATCTATCGTTACCTCCGTTGGCAGCACTCGGCACACGGGCTGTGTGGATTTTTGTGAGAAGAATACATTTGTTTTTTTCCAGGACCTACCTGCTGGCAAGCTACAAAAGGTCTCTGCCAAACCCTGAGGGATCCCACTTGAGCTCTACTAATAGGCAGGTGGATAACTGGTAGACCAGAAGAAGAAGGCTCTGTGTGTGTGTGTGTGTGTGTGTGTGTGTGTGTGTGTGTGTGTGTAGAAAGAGAGGAAGAAAGAACTCACTTCTATAAATGAACTTCTCAGGCTTATGATATTGTGGTGCTTCCATTCTCTGTTCATCCGGGACGGTCATACTAATCTGCAGGGAAGCAAATTTTATAAGAAACGAAACAGAAGGGAGTTGCTGTTGGATAAGAAGCATCCAGCTTTGGAAGAGATCTCTGGCGGGGGAGGGGCGTCATCAGTCCGCCATTCTCGTGGGGTCTCCCAATCCCAGCACACCCGCAGTGCTCTGTACCTCTCATCTCTCCCGGTGGACACAGCATCACCCACGATGTGATTGTTAAGTCAGCAGTTGTGGTTAAACATAGAGATCAATGGTGAAATTAATAGCCTACTGAAGAGCAGAGCCACTTTCTGAGGGTCCATAAAAACAAACTCTTTTAGTTTTCCAAAATGGGGTTATTGGGCATGTGCCTAGCCATATCCAGGATTGTTTTTCTTATAGTGACTATCTAAATAACCATGCTTGCATATATGTTTATTGGGAATGGGCTAAACATATTCTACCTTTCCTATTTTCCACATTCATATGATGGGATCTGTTTTCAAGGATCATGGAAAGTAACTCATGAAGGGATCAAAGATGTGTCTGCGAAAGAGTAGTGGGCATTAGGGAGGGCACCTGTGATGAGCACCGGGTGTTATTATGTAAGTGATGAATCCCTAGATTCTGCTCCTAAAAGTAATACTATACTAGGGACGCCTGGGTGGCCCAGTCGGTTAAGTGTCTGCTTTCAGCTCAGGTCATGATCCTAGGGTCCCAGGATCAGGTCCAGGATCGAGTTCCATGTCGGGCTGCCCGCTCTGTGGGGAGCCTGCTTCTTCCTCTGCCTGCCATTCCCCCTGCTGGTGCTCTCTCTCTGTCTCTCTCTCTGACAAATAAATAAATAATCTTTTAAAAAACTATGTGTTAACTAATTTGAATTTAAATAAAATCTTAGAGAAAAACATAATAAAATAAAATACATGTGTTCTTTGCTATGACTTAACTTAAGGCTCTGCAAACTTTTACAGTACATGCTGGTCACCTGGTGGTTTTGTTGGAATGCAAAGTTTGATTCATCGGGTCCTGAGACCGATGCTAACACAGTTCCCTGTCCTGGTCCCGCGGTGAGCCTTTGCCTCTGTGCCCATACATTGTGTGTGCATCATGAGTAAGATGTCCACACTCACAGAGGAGCCTCTGAGAAGCTGTAGGAACAGCAAAATCTGGGACATCCCGAGGTACCCGGTGTCTTATTCACGGTTGCGGGCTTAGAGGGCGTGCAGATGTTTTGGGATTCTGGTTTTTCCAGAAAGATGCAAAAGGAAGTCTTCCACTGTGAAGTCCTCTGAATAGTTTGTTTCTATCCAGTGCATTTTTGGGAATGCGCGTTTGGCCCTTTCTCCCTCGCATCGCCCTCCCGGTGTCTGCGGCGGTGAGACGCCTGTCTGGTGCGGGCGCTGGGGGCTGGCTGTGCTTCCCAGGAACAGCTGGCCCGTCCCTGCAGAAGGAGATGGTGACCTCGGAAGCCCGAAGACGGACGTGGCTGCAGCCGAGCCCCGTCCCGTTAGAGGGGAGCACATTGTGCCTCATGTCGTCACAGCCGCTGTTCCCCGTTGGCTGTTCTGACAGTTCTGCTTTCAGCGTATCTGTTTTTCCTCATTTTCTAGCATCTTGGAGGTGAAATCTATCTTCTACTACATAATCCAGTTTGGAGAAGAGATGACATGTCTGACTCTAGGAAGAAATATACATATTTCTGGGTGGTCTTTTTTTTTTCTCAGTTGAGTGTTTTGGGCTTTGATGTTTGATGTGTAGGCAGTCTTTAATGTGAGAGAGAAACACATTCATTTTCTATCAGTTCCTGGAAAATGCTCTCAACTTGAAAGACCTCTACGCTGGTCTTGTCAGTATAGCGGCGTAGTGACAGTTTTCCTTCTAAAACTCGAGTGCTTAAATCATGAGCAGCTGGTAGTCTAGATTAATGCTTTATATAGTGGGAAAGCTGAAGTCCCAGGCTGCATTTAGAAGGTTTAAAGCATTGATTTTTCTCTCTGACAACTCTTAAGAGACTGGCTGCCCCCAAATGGGAGAAAGTCGGTTCGTCTCTATAGCCCGTATGTTGCTTGCTACACAGAATATCGGTGAAACGCATCGTTCTTCTTTATCTTAAGAGGCACCACAGATACGAGGAGTGGTTTAAATCATTGTGAAAATTGGAATCAGTTGAGACAAAACGGCCTCCTTTAAACTCGAGAATTTGGGGTTTGAAACAACACTCAGTTTGATGTTTGGCCATTTATCCAACATTTGACTTTTATGTCCTTGTAACCGCTGAGGTCCGTCCCCTGGAACTACATCCTGTTCTGTAACGATTTCTGTGAAGCCTTTTCTCAGGTGCTTTACTCTTGTGGACGAACTATCGCAAAACAGAAGAGGAAGGAAGGAAATTCTTTAGTATCATCTGTTGTAGTTAGAAATCCCATTTCTGTAAACTGTTTCCATAATAGTTCCCAAATTGTTTTTATAATGTAACAGGACAAATACAAAGTAATTTTAGCAAGGAGGAGTGATTTCAGCTTTGCCATTCTAGTATGTGCTGTGTTGGTTTAGAATATTCTGGTCGTGGGAATATTATCAACACCTCATCCTGAGAGAGAATCTTCAATGTGGACCGACTGAGTTTGCTGAGTTTCTGTTTTGTCACTCCTTAAAAAAAAGGAGAGGAGGGGTGGAAAGAGACGAAACCCTTACCAAGATTCTGTATTGAACATTTGCGTTTTCTGGACCTTAGATATTTTTCTGGGTCTTCCAGGGATGTTCTCCCCATGCCATACTCCATAGGACAGGAAGTTCCAAGACAGGGGGAGTGGGAGGCAGAGGGAAAAAGATAGGTGATGTCAGTGCCTATAGTAGCTGTCACCTCTTCCTACAGTGTGAGGCTGGGGCGGGCATGCCTGACCCCAGACGGCAGCATCACGCGGAGGAAAATGAGGCGTACGGAGTTCGAGTGGACGTGGCATTGAGAGGCAGGTCTGGGTTAAAGGTGAATGGAAAATGGTGAAAGACCTATTAAAATCATTTACAGATAATTCAGAGTACAGTCAAAATAAGCCCAGATGCAAATCCAGATACTGTGTTATTTCACAACAGTAACAAAATCATGTCCCTGCTGTTTCACTCTGCCTCTTCGCCCAGAATTCGGAAGCCACAAAAGCACTGAGTGATGGCTTTATGTCTCTCTTCCTGAGCTTTATTTTCAGGGACCTCTGTTGTTTCATTTCTGCAGTTGCTAATAAGCTCACCAGTGTTTTCCACCTCCCTCCTCAGAGCCTGGAGGGAAATATCGCTAACTTGAGACATGTCCCCGAAGTCGTAGGCACAGTACACGCTCTGCGTTAACAGTGGGCTTTGGGGAGCAGACTCTATATCTTCAGAAGTCCAATAACATCAATCAGAAGCTAGCTATGTGCAAAGGGACTTCCTGCTCATTGACTAGGTGACCACTGAGATGCCACTGACCAGAATTCCATTTCTAGTTATTTAAGCTGAAGCAATAATCATACATGTGCCCACAGTGTCACCACAGCAGCATTTTTGTGCATGAAGAACGTGGGGAAAGGGGCAGCATCGTGCCCTGTGTTTGAGGGCAGCAGACGCACACGGTGGCACGGATTCCGGTGACACGGAGCCCTCAGCCAGAAGTGGCCGTGAGGAACTGTGGAACTAGCAGGGGGCGTGTCCAGCCGTCCACAGGTGCTTCCCATAAGTCTTTGATGGGAAGGTGGCCTCGCCCAATGTTTAGGTAACTGCAGTCTTGGGACACACAGCACCCAGTAGAAAGGCTGGAGAGAGAAAACCATATTTACTGGGCTTGACCTCTGAGTGTTAACATGATAGGTATTTAGTTCCTCCCGTTGGGTTTTTCACAGCTTTGCAAATGCTTTCCAGGAACTCATTATTTGTGAAGTGGGGGATGGGACGATTATGCACAAAATGATTTCACAAAGTTGCAGAGACCTTTTAGTAGATGCTTTGCTTTTTCCCAAAGATTACTGCCGCCTCTGGGTTTATAAACTTGGGTCAGGCGTTTGCAGATAGGTTTTTGCAAATTTACGAACCCCTGTTTATACTTGCCAACCACACCCTGCCCCACCGTCTACCCCAGTCTTGGGCCACTGGGGCCACTTCCTTTAAACAGGAAGAAGGTAGGGGTTGTTTCACGTGTTCTCGGATGTTCTTCCTGGGTACTCCCTGGAGCCTGGGATCAGGGACCTGTGCTCCAGTATTTTATAACTCCTGTCAAATGCAGATGGAATTACTCGTTGCAATTTAGAGGCCGAAGGAATGAGGCCAGTTGGCAGACTCCAGGCCCCAGCAGATATTTTCCTCGTTTTAAAGACGGTAGATCTAAGGAAGTGGACACCTTGAAGAAAAAACAAAAAATAATTCGGTACTGGTCTAGGAACGTAGGTGGAGGACGGACCGTCGGAACCCTTCCCCAGCGTTGTTCAAGCTGCGTCTGAATTCAGGGCCTATGAACCGTCCCCAGGGGCTGATTGCGGGGCTGCCCGAGTTCTACCGGCCGAGTGCCCTGTCCCTGCAGCCTGCTCACCAGGGTGATGACCCTGCCTGCCCCTCAGTGTGGTGAGGGGGGGACCCTGCCAGCCCGCCCGGGAGCTCTGGGAGCCATTCGGAAGAAAGCCAGTCAGGGCATGTGGGAGAATGAATGAATGAATGAATGAATGAATGAATGAATGAATGAAGTTGCATAAAACAATGAGGTAAAAACCTGGGGAACATGTGTGCATTATGGGGAGAGGGAGGGAGGAGGAGCCTCATGGAGACGGAGGCTGGGACGGTGAGATGGAGGGGCTCATGTGAAGGCCCAGTGGACGTTGGGGGCGCCTCTTTGCAGCTTTTTGGAAGGTGTGTGTTTTAGTCACCAGTGGTAATTTGGGCCCCTGAGTCCCACACGGTAATGTTGTATCTGCTGTCTGAGACACAGATCTGTCGTGCAGGCGTGCGATGGGGACAGTGACGGGTTCCGGTGCTGACCACACGGGGAGGCCCCACTCAGGGGCCGGCTGGGGCCTGGTTGGGGGGTGGCGGGGACATCGGAGCCCCCCAGGGACAGCTGTCATGGTCAGTCCGTTTTCTGGAACCAGAGACATCAGTATATGGAGTTCCAAGCTTATTTCTGCCTCAGCGTGTTTCTTCGAACTTGTATTTGTTACTTCCGGTCTCACACCCTGCTGTGTCCTATTCTTGAGATGGAAATGATGATTTCTTTGTTTCTAGTACTTCAGCATAGAAAGCATGCGGGAATCCGTGCCGCGTAAAGGAAGGCAGAGGACCGCGTGAAGGAGAGGCTGGCCTAGGGAAGCATGGGTTTCATGCTCTGGCCACAGTAAGAAGCAGTAGGTGTTCATTTTAACGCTGCTGCTGTGGCTTTTCCCAGGAAATGCAGGATTCAAGACATGCTTCTCTTACCTCCTTCCACTGCTGATTCCGCAGAACAAGGGAAAGTATTTCTTAATTAAAAAAAAAAAATCTGCCGGGGCCCCACACCTGCATCGTGAGCACTTATCATTTCACTGAAGAGATATCAATACTTTGCCGCTTAGGGTTGTATAAGTGACCATTAAGATGATTTGTTGGACACTGTATGTTATTAACCTATAAACAATGTGCGGATATAGGCCGTAAACCGTGACACTCACCATCCCGCAGCGCCCGGTGTGGGAAATGTTCCACATTCCGCGTCTTAATAAACAATTACTGCAGTGCACCGAGATTACAGCGTCCATCCGGGACGAAGGCCATGGTGTTAGAGACCATCATCCGCGTGCGGTGACTGACGCCGCAGCAGGCAGAGTGATGTTCGCCACGCGGCGTTCCGGAGGATGCAGGCTGTCCCCCAGGAGCACAGGCTTCCCCAGACCCTCGTGTTGGTGTTTCTGCATTGCAATTCTACAGGTACTGTGGGAAAGTACCGATCGATACGTTAGTGACGTGTATATGGTGGTGATGGCTGTCAGTGAGGTGCTCTGTGGGATAGAAGAAAATGGAACATGGTTTTGGGTTTTTTGGTCCAGACTGGTGTAGCTGGATAGCCATCCCTGTGCGTCCGTACGACAGGGAGCCAGCATGATAAGCCTCCCTGGCGGCACAGTCCTACAGATCTTGAAGGAATTCAAAATGTTCTCCTTGATCCGAGCTGGGAGTGCATCGGATGGTGGGAAGTGTCTTAGCTGAGATGACAAAAGGGCAGCGCTGGGGCTGGACTCCTCCCAGTTCTGCTTGGGGGGCCCTGGGCCCTGTTCCTTCAGTGACGAGAGTGACATGAGTGGGAAAACAGCAGGGGCCACAGCCAAGCTGAAGTGGGAGGGAGCGGCCACCGCCGCTGCTCTTGACTGTGGGGGACCCTGTCGCGGCCCCTACCGTGGGCTGCAGGCTGGCTGGGGTCTCCGGGAGCTGCTGCATCGCACCCCACGCTACACTTTGAGGTACGATTCTAGATGGAGAGAGCGTATGTGATTCACACTACATGCCTGGATCCCCCAGAGTTGTGGGGAACCCAGCACCCTGTGGGCCCAATGGGTCCGGGAGGCGAGGACGATGGGAGGGATGAAGGCGTGGGAGCCGTGAGTAGAGACGCAGAAAGCAGCAGGCCGGGAGGGCAGGGGCAGAACCACCCAGCAGAGGGTCCCACACCCTGCCCACTCAAACTGATGGGCAGCTTCCTCCAGCAGGGACGTCACCGCAGCAAGTGGTGTGCAAAGGTGCGGAGGGTGGTCATTTGGCCCCAGGGGGTGTCCAGCTGTTAAGGGCAGAGTGGGGGCCCCGGGGGCTCAGGTGGGCAAGAAGCATTTAAATACCGGAGCGCCTCTGATCTCCTTTCAGAATGTCCCAGGCACTGAAGGGTGACTCTCTCCTACTACTGGATTCATCAGGCCTCCTCATTTCAAAGGTGAACCTGAACTTAACTCTTGCAGGGGGCAGAGGAGGGAGAATTAGCTGTGAGCGGTGCCTCGCCCCGCGGCCGCGCCACTGGTTCATCTGTCTCCTGGGAATCGGACCCCAGCTTGCACAGATGGCCCAGGATCTGAGCTTTTAAGAAACATGTCCTAAGAGCTAGCGGTGTTGGCGTGGCGCTGGGCCCCTAGCACACGCCTGCCGCCAGGCTCCGCGGCTGGTCCTTAAGGAGGTCCCGTTGGCTCAGCAGCAGCCCATCATTTCTGAATCCTGGTAGCAATCAGGGGCACACACCGTGCACCTCGTCACCCTGCCAGGTTTCGCCAAGCCCTGTGCTCAGGGAAGGATCCCGTGAAGCCTCCCCTCAAAGCTTAAAGAAAGGCTGGGGAGGTCCTCCACGTTAGCTGCGCTTGCATTTCAGTGGAGGCAAAGGCTGATGCCCAGGGAGGAAGCAGACAGGCTAGAATTTTAAGAACCAGCTCTCGGGCGGGTGCGCTTGTTGCCCTGAAGGATTTGCTGTCTGGGGACCTCTGTTTGGTGCCGCTGAGGTGGTCCATCCCAACCGTCCTCCTGTCCTGCCCTCGCCCCGCAGCGCCGGCCTGGCCGGGACAGGTGCGCCTGGACGGCTCCTCCGTGGTCTCCATGTCTTACTAAGTGCACACTCGTCTTGCCTTCTGGAAGTTACTTCCCATATGGCATTGTGCTTATTTTTATCCTGGATCCAAGTTGTTTCCTTCAGAACATGACGTTCCCTGCCAACATGTACAGAAAAAGGTGGATGACAAGTTCAGCTGCCCACGTTTTCCGAAGGGCTGTGGACACATAGCTTTATTTTGACAGACTGTCACTCCAAATTTGACTCTCCACCCGGCCTGACAAGCCTCCCTCTGGCATCTCACTGTCCCCAAGCCCTTCTGACATAGGATCTGAAGGGGCCTCTCCAGTAGGTGAGGAGTGCTTCCGTCTGAGGGACCCCTGTGCATCACGAAGGTATCTGTAGGAGAAGCATCAGGAAAAAAGAAATCATCTCAGGAAAACTTAGAAGTCACCCGCGATTCAGAGAAATTTAAAATCCACGCATATGCAGGGAAGTGAATGTGGCAGACCCAGGATCTGAACGCCTCCAGCCCGCAGAAGAAATGAACAGGAGCGAGAGGCAGCCGTGAACTTGTCCGAGGCTGGCCAGCACCATGTCCGTGCCTCTCCTCACAGACAGCCTTTTAGGTGGGGGTGCTCGGACTCCCCCTGCTACTGCTTCCTTTTCCACCGGAGAGTGGGGACCCCGGTAGTCCTGCGCCAGCAGCCTCCTTGCAAATGCTGAGGCCCTTTGGCAAACAGTCGGCGCATTGAACCTCGCGGGACGGCCACACCGCGCGCACAATGTCCCCTTTAACACTTACCCTGTGAGGGTGCCTCTCCCCCCTCACACTTGCCTGTTTTTCCTCCTGAACATGATCTGAAAGCAAACACTGGGGGACTTTCTTGCCACGGCGGTACTGCCCAGCTTCCTCCACGCCGCCATTCATCCATCGCTCTTTCTTCCCGAGCCCGGCTCACTGTTCTAGAAGGGGACCAGTGCCAACCTGTCTCCCCGGGAGGATGAAGCGTCCGAAGTTGCTATTTAAATTCCAGTTTTCTAAACTCGACCCAGACTGGATGGGAACCGGCCAGATTATTTGTTCCCTTTTACATAAAGTGCTTCATGGGTGGGCTGCGTGGGGTCGGTCCTGGGTGGTCAGGGCTAACGTAATGGACATGCGTCAACTGTACTGAAATGTGATTTAATAAAACGCTCTGCTGCCTTTCCTTCTTTGAGATGTTATTCAGGAGCATGTGTTCTGCATTGAAAATGCCGCTAACTCAGAATCCCCGGGGAAAGGAAGGGGGCCGTGGGGACAGACGGGGTGGGTGGGACAGCCGGCAGGTGCACAGCCTGCTTTATTTCTAATACCATTGTTGGGCTGGTGGGGATGCTGAGTGGGGAAGAGGGGACGGCTGGCAGCCTGTCCCAGTGGGGAGGGGACTTCGTAGCTCTCTCAGCATGACTGGTGGTACCAAGTGGCCGTTCACAGAGAGCCCACAGGATAGGAAAACCTCACTTCCCGCAAGTTCCCACTGTCAATGGACGTGTTCTACAGAGCAGGCCATTGGAATTCACCCATCATTTGCCCAACAAGTAACATGAATAGATCATCTCAACTCCAGTCTCCCTTCAACGTGTGGTTGCTTTGACCTAAGAGCTCGTATCTGTTTTCATCCCAGTAGATTAGGAATGTAACACTTGGTAAGTTGAAATGGAAGCAGTGTTTTGTGCAAAAGAGGTTTTAAGCTCGTTGGGATGCACCTGTTATGATTGCCCTGCCGTGGCGGGGTCAGCGGTTGAGCACGGTTGGCCACTCTGAGCACAACGTCAGAGTCTCTTTGGAGCCAGCTTAGTTGATCAAGATTGATATGCCCAGACCGCGTGCTGGATTTGGCGGTTAGAGAAGGACATACTGTAGATTTTAATTTATTTTAGATCGAGAGCTACAACAAAGTCCTAATGCTTTTCATGGGACAGAAATCAACACTCTGTAATCACTATGAGGTATCTTCTCTGAACTGTTGCGATGTTGGAACTGCTTAGCAAAGGAATGAATCGGGAATCCCCAAACCCGTGCCGGTCTGCTCAGCCCCCATGTTCAGGCCTGTCCCTTTTCCAGTTTTTGATGTGCCTTCACCATCCGTCTCACAGAAATGCCCTTAATTCTCTTGACTCTCCTTCATGTTGCCTGTTCACCAGCGGTGCTGAATAATTTATCCCTCTGGCTTTAATGGGGTATATTTTCTTGTCTTTTTAGTAACTAGAGACCCAAAACTCCTGTCGTACGGTCTCTTGGTTTAAAATCATGTTTTAAATACTATTTTCCTTTATTTGCTAGGTGTTAAATGTAGAGGTCTGGGTGAGAATGCTGACATGTATTTATCACATGGGAGGCGTTGGGTAATCCACAAAGCATTTGATGTACAGTGTCTAGATGAATGCAACCGGCATCTCTGTTATGCTTAAGACACCCACCTTACCACCGAGAGGTGAAACTCGGCCATTGGCTCTCTCACTTGTGGTCTCATGGGTTGGAAGTGGCGGTCGAGGACCTGAAATCTGGCATTCAGCACCCCCGTCTGCTGTAGAAAGGAGGCCTCCGCTCTCGGGGGCTGAGGGTACGTGCTCACGGTTTTTCAAACAACACTTTCCTTTCCTTGGAATACCCAGACTTCTTTCCATTTTCTTGTAATAGAAGCATATGCACTGCCTTCTCTAATGAATGAATTCATGGCTGCAAGCATAGACACTTATTTTTTAAGCTCTCTTATTACTAGTAATAAGCCACGCTTAAATATTATTCCTTTTAGATTCTGATAAATACCTCTATCCTCCTTTTGGTATTAGAAAACACCAAAAAATGTGTTGAGTAACGTTTTGAAATAATGGAGTTAGCGGGAAGATGTCACATGGTAGGCGTGAGTGTGTGAGTTTCTTTTTGTCAGGACGCCCACATCAGCTGAAGGGAGGGCTCTCTGGCTCTGCCGTCCTCTCCGTGTTTGGGGACTGAGCCAGATGGGAGGAGCTGGTGACAGAAGACACTCAGGGAAATGAGTCGCTGTGAGTACTCCATTCATCCAGGTTCTAGAGATGAAACTCACAATCAGAGGTGCCCTTCTAAAACCCTCTCTTCAAAGGTCTGATGAAAAACAGCCGGAGGAAAGTGGTGTGGACGGACAGCATTTACCCAGATCCCAGGAGGACTCTCCCCTTCTCACCTCCGACAGACAAAGGGCAGATGTGTGTCCTTTTCTTACTCAGTGTCCAGTTCCCTTATGTTTTGTCTTGAGATGTGCATGTTTCATTTTTTTCCTCCTTAATGGCATTTAATTGCATTCATTTCCATATTCCAGGCATTGTAGATCTGGCCAAAGTGACTGGCTCTTCCTGGCGCCTTCTGTAAGATAAATTCCTAGGAACAGTTGCTGAGTTAGAGAGGAAGTCACTTCAGAAGTTAAGAGGAATGTCTCGGTGCGTGGTGTGGTGCTTCTACTGCGTTCTAGGGGGAGGACAGGGGCTCCAGCCCCCAGCGATGGCCCTCAGAGGAGGGTCCTTAGGAGCAGTGGGCAGATTCATTCCTTAGGGACTCAATTCCAGAAGG
Source organism: Spilogale gracilis (assembly GCA_004023965.1). NCBI lineage: Eukaryota > Metazoa > Chordata > Mammalia > Carnivora > Mephitidae > Spilogale > Spilogale gracilis. The sequence goes on from PITA01004435.1 coordinate 72,630, forward strand.
GCAAACCAGCGGTGATCTGGGAGTTGACAGGACGGTGGATGTTTCTTAGCCAGAAATTGATGTGAACACCCAACAGCTTCTGTACCCTCTAGTCTTCAAGAACGGCACGGTGACTGTCGTAAGGAACCACAAATGAATGGGACCCCGTCTTAACATCCATGTGTGAGTGCCAGATGACGACAGCATTACCCTCCACTTCTCGTAACTTGAGGGCAGACAGCTCAGCGTGGGATCCGAGAGAAAGCCAGACCATGCCTATGATGGGATAGCTGGTAATGAACCCCGTAAGGAAACTAACGTGGGGCCAAGAGCATCACTGAAGCCTTAGCGCAGAGGACGGTTTCTGAGGCCGGCATCGTCCTTCCCGTCCTGGTTGGGTCGGGTACATACTCGCAGGCTACAGACTTTTGATCTTGGGTTTTGAAAATCTGAACGGTTGTGTATTAAATGAAAGGATCTGACAGATAATCGCTAGCCTTGGATAAAACTGTTTAAAGAGCGATGTTGTAGGCAGAAATTAGTTTTCAGAACATTAAAAGATTTCAGCGCTGATATTTACAAATCCTTTCATATGCATGAAAAATTAGCAACTAAATCTGGCCATTAAAGCATAATCTTTATTTGACCAAAGCATGATATAAAAGTGGAATAAACTGTAATTTATCTTAGCTGACAGCTAATTACCTGCAAGTCTGATTAAAGGGAAAACTAAGTTTGCTTAATTAGTGTTTTGCTGTTTAGTCTGTATACACATAAATATGCCCATCTCTTCCTCATGAGCATCGCTGGAAATAAATTACCATTTTTATTTTGTCCCATTCAAATGTTGCCAAACTGAGAGCAACATTTGAAGAATGGATATTTTACAGACAATGGCAACAGGTGTCTGGGGACTGTGAGCCGGAGGGGGGGGGGGTCTGATAACACGAGGATGGGGCGTTTGGGACTAAGTCGATTGCTTTTCCCCTGGGGGGCATCGTTCGTTCCTCGTGACATGATGCGAGTCGCACAGTGAATCACCCCCGCGAGCAATCCTGGCGGGGTCCTGGAAATTCACGCGTATCTCTGGGCCCCTGGAGAGGAGACAGATGGGCTGGAGCAGATTCTGAAGCTCTTTTGAAAGCTTCTCTCCATCGCTAGCTGTTGGTGAGGCTTGCATTCGTGGTTCTTTCCAGGGTTTGGAGAACCAGCAGTCAGCACAGCGGAAGGCCCACCCCATCCCTCCAGCCTCACCCACGTGTTCTAAGGCCCCCGCCTTCTCCTGGCAGATGTCCTTGAAACAGGTGACATTTCTCAAGTCGGAAAACGTAGTCGTCTTTTTTCGCGGGATGCCAAAAGGATTGCCTTATGAAAAGTGATCTGAAAGGCATAGGATGCTTTTCTGGAGACAAGGAGGTTTTCCTTCCTTAAAATGGCAATAGCTCAGCGATAATAGGTATGCATAACTGGACTAAAATATTGTTTTTAAAAAGTATTGCAGGTTTTCATCGAGATCCATAAAGACATGAAAGTCTTAATTAAATCTGAAACTCTACTCCCCAGGCCTGAGGTTTCAATATTATTTTTCATTCTCCCTGAACATCCCGTGTGATTAAAGTAGAACATACACCGTGAAATAGCCAATTATTTAAAGTAGAGTATTGTCGAAACAAACCCAAAGCAAATAGAAAATCATCTCAGACTCATGGGATGCGGCAGATGAAAGACACACGAGGCGCCTTCATCTCCGGAAGACTTCCGTGCCAGTCGCCACACCGTCACGGTCCTCACTCTTTCCATTACGACGGACAGTTCTGCAAAGGAAAAGAGTGAGGACCAGAACTGTCCGGCCTAATGGAAAGTTCTCCAAAATAACTACTTCTGACAATATGTCTAAAAATGGCAGAGCAGAGGTATTAAGGGACAGTGTTCTTAATGATGAGTTCAAGCTTCTGTAGCAGCTTCTGGAATATTCCTTGGCCCAGTGCCCACTCATCTATTGTCCCTCTGCTCCAGGAATCGGGGAGCTCCTGTCCTGCACTTGCTTCTTGGTTTATTCCCCCACCCTTGACTGGATGGCGCTAAGGTCACACAAGGAACAAGGTTCTAATGAGTTAACTTATGGGGTCCATTCCTAAGGCGTCATTGATAACACAGGACACCTGCTCTCTGCCGTATTTTTCCAGCTTATTAGACAAATGCCATTGCCTAGTAAGTGACAGATGTTGAAATTTCCAATTCAGCCCCCAGATACTTGATTCACAATTGCCTTAATATGGGCTTGGGATGCCAAGCTGGGGGTTGTCATAGTAAAGGTGGACTTGTGTTTATGGGCTGTCTCCGGAAGAAGGATGTGAAAGATACGGTGTTTGGAAATAATAAATGTCTCATAATGTGTTCAGCATGTGTGACTTACAGCCGCATCCCTCAGAGTCCGTGCGCTGCTCTGAATGATGCCTTATATGGTCTTTACGTTCCACAAGCCCTCTGCGAGCCTTCCTCCCTCTCATAACACAAGAGCTCAAAACATGCATGTTGCTGAAGGTCAGAATTAGAGTTGTGGCCGCTTATTCTGAGTGGAGTAAAAAGATAAGTTCTAGGGCTTATTTATGGACCCTCGGAGTCAGGAAACCGGCGAGGGGTGTTTCCAGGTACACTCAGCAAGCGTCAAGTACTGAACTCTAAGTACGGTGTGGCTCCGAGGTTGCGAGGGGGGGTGGCAGAGAGACACCGCCGGGCCCTCAGGAGGAGGATGGGCACCCACCGCAGGGAAGCCGGGTAGATGAACCCTGAACCAAGCTACAGCCGTGGGCCCAGGATACAGGCCACACGGTGACTTCCCCTAGAAAATGTGAGCAGGCTTCCCCAGATGATCAGAGGGGGCTGGGGTCCCTGCTCTGCTGTTCAGGGGTCCAGGCCTGAGCAGGTGCACAATGGTAAACCCTTTGGAGCTGAGGTCTAGGAAGCAGGATCTCACTCTCCCTAGTCTCACCTCCCTTCCCTCCCCAACCTCTTTCCTTCATCTCCCTTACCCCACCCCCTCCTCACACCTCCCCTCACCTCCTCTCCCACACCTCCCTTCCTCCAACCCTCTCTCTCATCCCCTTTCCTCACCTCCCTTCCCTCCCCTCCTCCCCTCACCACTTCCCTTGCCTCCCTACCCTCACCTCCCTTGTCCCACCGCTCTTCCCCACCTCCCTTTTCCCACCTCCACCACCGTCTGGCTCTTATGCCCAGGAGTAGGCAAGTCTGCTCCAGGCTCTGACCCTGCATTTTCTTTCGGATGGAGAATTAAAGTTATTAGCAAGTCTTTTCATGGAGAAATGGGGCTCATTCGAGCCCTCCTGTCTCAGAGAGGCCTGGCCCTCCTCCCCAGTCTTGTTTATCAGCACCTGGTTGTGAGTTTTCATTAACAGATTCCCGTTAATGGCAGGGTTGAGATAAGAAGGGGTGCTTGTCCACACAGATGTTGGGTGGTGGCACCACTTTTCTCAAGAACAGAGGGGGCCAGGTGGTGTCTTGCCTGGGCTCCAGCAGGATCCCCTGCTGTGGGGCGCTCCAGGTTGTGCGAGTGATGAGTGACGGCCCCAGCAGGCAGCCTGCCGACCCCACCTGCTCTCTGAGCACCCCTGTCCACAGCTGTGGCCTCCGTCCCCACAGAGCCGCCAGCCCAGTCTGACCTGCCCAGAACCGGTGGGGGAAATCGAGCAGAGAGGAAGGCTGCCATCTGCCTCTGTGGACCGAGTTAGGGGGTTAACAGTCAGAGGTGCTTTTGTTTCTTTGTTCTTGTTTCAAGAACCAGAGGGTTCTTGCCTCCACTAATTTCTTCCTTACAAGTCAAAGCTCTGAACAGTCTTCAGCAACATGAATCTCCAAAGACGTAGAGGAGTAGTGTTAAAAGAAACAGGCTGGGATCTGTCTCATAGCACATTGATCAAATCTTTTAGGATAGTTTCTTTTTTCCTTGCAGCGAAAGAACGTTTATTTCCTTGTAACATGAGTTGGACTAGACATATGCTGAATTTTTTGATTGATATAGAATGTGAGCTATACCTGCATTCTCGTATCAGGAGCTGAAATAATGACCCTGCGGAAAACAGAAGGGCAGGGGAGAGGATGAGCACATGGGCTTTATCTCTGGCATTAAGGAGCCAGCCCATTACTCTAATCTGATCAGGGACTTTTACCGTGACAACTGAGTGACAGGAGGGGGAGTATTCCTTTTTTTCCCTCTGTGTTTCTTCTGACAAATGGACAGGACTTTTGATCAAGCCCAGGTCTGATTACAGGGTCTTTAATGCAAAAGACAAAATGCACTAGACATCTCACCTGCTCGAACTGAACTCCAGCCAAATGCAAGATGCTTCCCTGGGGCACATCAACAATAGGTCTCCTGCACACAGCACGCTGCTCTGACGCTAACGCTGATTTAGGGGCAGGAAGCCTGCAGTTAAAATTAAGCTGGAGGACTGTGTGCTTTATATGAAAATGACAGGCAAATCTCTGGCTCCCAGAACAAACATAATATGCTATTGTTACAAGGCCGTTGCAAAGAAAATCCCTTTTTTAGAAAAGAAGTTTCATTGTTTTGTTTCCTCGCCCATTCTGTCCTGCCCTTCAGCCTCCGAGGGGAATTTCCGGTGCAGTCCACTGGGGAGAGGGGGATTATTCCTCTTACCGTGTATCTATGAAGCCCTAGCGATGTGCGGATGCACGGGGAATTCAAGGCAGTAAGTAAGCGACAGCCTGTGTCTCTGGCCGCCAGTCCCAGCTCCGTGTAGGCAATGGAGCGGGATGAAATAAAGCCCGTCACGTTCATGCCTATGGCAGTAGCATCCCCCAGCGACTCTGGCTGGCAGCCACCGGCACCCTACTCGGGCACCGTCTTCCATACCCGGGTGCCGACAACGCTCCCTGTCTGACAAAATGTCGTCCTACTCCCTTTCTTTGTCGTTTGCACAGTTCTCAGGCCAGGAATCATGAGGGCCACCATTTCTTGTCTGTCACGTCACAGGCACTGCTAGGCGTTTTATGAGCATTTTGCCGTTTACTACAGAGCCCTGTGAGCGGGGCACGGTCCTCACCCTCAGACCCCCAGGCCACCGCTCATCGCCTGGCCCTGCCCACTGCAGGAGCTCTCCTGCCTGCCCCCCTTACCCCTCCCAGCATAGCCTGAGTCCTGCCACCATGTGGGTAGTCCCAGCTGGGCTTTTACTAAATAAATGTACCTTCTCCTGAAAGCAATCACCACTCTAACATCTCTCACCGTGCATTTGTTTTTGCTTGCCTTTGAACTTTATGGAAATGACATCGTGCAATACGTATTCTTTGTGTCAAATTGAATTTGCCCAAAATCAGGTCAGAGAGAGTCTTCTCCCAGGTACCAGGAGTCCACTCTTGCATTTCTGCAGAGCATCTCGTGTGAACACAGCCCTGTTTGTTCCTTCTTCTGTCGCTGGACATCCCATAGGCGGACGTTCCTGTTGTTTGCAGAACTTGGTTCTTCTGCACCGTGCTATGAATGCCCTTGTACAATACATCTGTGCACGAACACGTGCATTTATGTTGAGGTTCGCAAGCTCTGAGTATGAAGTTGCCAGGAATTTCCAAAGTCCTCATGCCAGTTTCCACTCTCAACAGCAGGAAGACTTTTCCTCACATCCTCTCCTCTCCAGGGGTGTAGTGGTTCAGGCTGCATGGTGGTTGTCTTTGACATTGTGGTGGATGTGTAATGGGACCTTTCTGTCATTTTAATTTCCATTTCTCTTGTGACTAAGATGCCCCAGCACCTTTTCATGCACTTGCAGTCAGTTTCGGAGATCATCCTTCCTCAAGTACCTGTGCACATTTTTGCCCATTTCTGTTGTATCAGGCTGTCTCCCTCTCCCTCCCACTAGCTGATTTGTAAAAGCCATGTGTACATTCACGCCATTCACTGTGTATTTGCACACCTCCTCTTCATCTTCGTAGCCGGCCTTCCCACTCAGCACTTTTCATAAGTGTCTTTTGAAGAACAGAATCTTTAAAGTTTGATGCAATCTGATTTTCTTAAACTTTGCTTTTTGTTGAGTGTTTTCTTTCTGTTATTTTTTAATGAAATACTTGACTTATTCAAGGTCATGAAGATGCTTTCCTTGGTTACTGCCTAGGAGCTTTATTATAGTGTGTTTGACACCAAGATCCAAAAGGGATCCAGGATGCACTTTTGATGTGGTGTGAGGCAAGGGTCATGGTCCCTGTTATCTTCGTGTTGGGTGCTGAGTTACTCCAGTACCATGAAGTGAGAGCCTCATATCCCCCAGAGCAATACTGTGACACCCTTCTGAAAGGTTAGGAGACATGAGGCTCTGTTTCTGAGGTTTCTGTTCCACTGATTTATGTGTTTTTTCCTCAGACAGAAGTTATACTGTTTAAGCCCCCACAATTTTCACATAAATCTTATTACCTAATAGTTTAAGTGCTTCAGAAATCATCTTCAAGATTGGATTAACTAATTTCCGGCCTTCACATTTTCATAAAAATTTTAGAATCCGGGGCGCCTGGGTGGCTCAGTTGGTTAAGCGACTGCCTTCGGCTCAGGTCATGATCCTGGAGACCGGGATAGAGCCCCACATCAGGCTTCCTGCTCAGCGGGAAACCTGCTTCGCCCTCTCTCAGTCCCTCTGCTTGTGTTCCCTCTCTAGCTGTGTTTCTCTCTGTCAAATAAATAAATAAATAGAATCTTTAAAAAAAAAATTTTAGAATCCAAGTGTCAAATTATACACTGTACATGTGTAAAACAGACCATGGTTGAGACTTTGGGTTGAGATTGTATTCTCTATATGAGACGAAACTGATGAGAATTTACATGCTTACAATATAAAATTTTCCAATCTGTGAATGTGATGTACTTCTCCATTTATTTATATCTTTAATTTCTCTGAATAACATTTTAAAGTTCTCCATGTAGAGAATTTGCAAGGTTGATTCCTAAGCGCTTAGGCGTTGTGATACTAATATACATACTTTTATTCTTTTCTTTTGCTTTTCTTTATTTTTTCCATTTCATTTCTCTTCTGTTCACTTTCTATTTGTTTATATTAGTGAAATGGAAATACAATTGAGACTAATTTTGTATTGACTTTGCATTTTCTTGGTCTGAATTTAAAACTTAATGTTTTATATGGTTTTGTGATTCTATTTTTTCTTATGGTAAGAAAACATTTTGGACTTGTTTCTTTATCCCCATAGTACTTAGCCATACAGTGACAAACTAAATGCTTAACTAGTTGATTTGTTGACTGATGTTTTTTGTAAGGAACTTCAGTCTTTTCTGTTACTTTAAAAATGAGAACTTATTAGACCACTTCTTTCAATGGTCAGATCATTCCAGCTAAATCTAAGACATTAAATGTAACTCAATCTCAGTGACTTCTCAGTGGTTTTGTAAATTATAACTATTTAAAACAAAAAAATAGCCTTCTCTTGATAAGATATGTGCATATTCCTGAAGGTGTTTTGGGATCACATCACATCTTGCTGGGGGCCGTTTTGGTTGATTTACTGTAAAATTTAGTGTTCATAAATAATAGAAAAAAAATAATCAAAACCAGAAAATAAAAACAGTGCAAGTTGCTTAGCAAATGTTGTTGAAATTTGATGCTACACATTAGCACCTTGTACTGGGAGAGGTATAAATAAATGAATAAATGAATAAATAAATAAATAAATAAAAAGTTTACTGAGCAGAAGTTTCACTCAAACCTATTAGCTACTGGAAAGCTCATTGTTAAAATGAAAGCATTCCAGTGCTGCCTTTTTTCACCCTTGCTGTATATTTTATATGAACGAAGAACAGTGAATGTCAGACCTTAATGTGGAAAGCAGGAGGTTAAAGTAGAAGAAAAAAAAAATTCATCTAGAATTAAAATTTGAAAGCTGTGCTAGTTCCCCTGATCTTATACCAAGTAGCACCTCTTTCATTAGTGTGTTATGTTTAGAAAGTAGTCCGGGTTTGTCGGAATTGAAATAAGATTCATTTAATCAGCTTTCGTAGTTCATCTGTTAAATTACAGCACTTTGCTCTCCATTTGTAAAATAATTTTCAAACTAATGAAGTAAGGTCAATTGCATGCAGTTTTATTCCAGCCAAATTGCTGTTAATTGCATCAAAGGCTTTGGGAAGGTCAATAAATGTTGCCTTTTTATACCCTCTCTTGAAAATGGCACAAAATAAACTTCTTTTCTTCGTAATGAATTCAGGCTTGAGGCAACTCATAGCAGGTGGGCTATTCGATTTTCATTACCTGATTTGAAAGTGTTCCATTTCTGAGGAGTGGTAGGAGGAATTGGAGTTTCCAGAGCAGCTTTCGAAAAGATGCATCTCTCGCAAATTCTCTTTGTTACTCTTCAGTGATGGCGGTGCCATCACTCAGAGATAGGCTTCTACTGAGCAACTCAATAACAGGTGTGGGCTTTGAGTTCTTTGAAGTCAATGATAATCACTCTGGACCATGACAGCCTTTGCCCCTTTACTTTCTTTGCTACAAATAGTGAGCATTTGCAGGCCAGTTCAATTCTATTGATAGCAGGAGGTGTGTAGGCTGACTGACTCAGTGGGTCCAGAATCCTGGACCAGGGTAGTGAAGGGCAGGGTACCCCGTGGCTGATCAGGATCTTGCAGTGGCCTTGTAAATTCTGCAGACTTGACTCAGTTCTGAGGACTTGATCAAAATTCTAGTAACTTTTATCCTACAATGTGCCCACTTTTATAACCAGCTCAGTTTGTAAGTTGTTAATGCCATGTGTGTGCGCGTGTGTACATAAGCCCTTGAATATCGCTTCTCTAGGAGGCCTGCCTGACCCAGCATCACCACTGTGCCCTCCTCCTCCTACCCCAACTCTAGGAGCTATTACCCCGCCTCATTCTCCAGAGCACTCATCGGCTCCAGCAGACACTGGAGTGTGTCGCCCACTGCCTCCCCGCACTAGCCCTCCAGCTCCCAGAGGTTGGTTTTGGCCTTCTCTGTTCCTTTGTTCCACCGACGTATTCCAAGCCCTTGGAGCGACACCTGCCACAGGAAGTTTCCAGACCATTTGTTGAGGGAATGAATGAATTCATGAATAAATAATTTCGTGAACTACTAATATAGGGGTAAGAATAGAACTCTGTGGAATAACGTTTAAGAGGCACTTTCCCAAACACAGGGGTTGTTAGATGTAGGCTGGATAAATTCAAAGAAAGTTTACTAAGAACGGTGGTGCAAAATCGTTATATATACTCGGAATCATAAACAGTATGAATCATACCTTTTCCTGCATGGAATTAATTACCAAGGACATTAATTTACCTGCATATTTACATCCCACATTCTTACAACCCTGGAATAGTTCTTGAGATCAGCAAACATTTTTCTCACATATAGATGCTACTTGGGTTATTGATCATAATGGTGGCAGGTAACATTTACTGAGCACCTATTTTTAGAAACTGTTTTACAAAAGGGTCAACACAGAGACATTAACAAGTAACGAGTAAGCTGTTGGAGCCAGTATCTGACTGGAGGAAATCCAACTCCAGAACTTGCATTCCCAATCCTGACCAGTGAATATGCCCAGTGGAGCTCAGATAGACACGCTCCCGTGGCAGCGAAACAGGTTGATTAATCAAGGAAGCCTTCCTGGATGTTGTAAATGCTGGTCTTAAACCTAGAACATCCAAAAGCTGCGGGAAGGTGCGGATGGTAGGAATGTCTTCCCTGGGCAGGAAGAGATGGTGTATGAGCGGCTCCAGAGGGGCCATGCGCAGGGGAAACTATTTTCTGAATGTGGCTTGGCTTCAAGATGTAGAATTTAGACTTTGGACTCTCCCTGATTCATTGAACTGTACCAGCAACGACGCTGTCTTCCCTGCTTCTTGGAGAACTGAACCGGACACACATCTCTTGCAAGCTGTTGTTGAGCAATTGGAACAGTGTAGTGCATTCACTGCACTTGTCACTTGAAATACTGTCTGGGTGCCCGAATGGCAGGCTGCACAGGGGGCTTTCTGGGGCCTCTCACCCATGGGATTTGTGGGGAAGCGCGGCCATCTCCAGACCCCCAGTTCCAAGCCCCCTTTTTTCTGTCTCTACACTTTCATCCAGAATCATAAATGATCTCCCTTAATTACTTTTTTTATAGCATCAAATCCAGGGCCCAGGTATAGCCTGTCTCTGAGCCATCTTGCTCCAGACCAGGACAAGATGATCTTTTAGAAACCGAGATTCGTAAGAACTGAGAACCAGCCGAGCATGAACCTGAATAGAATGGGCCACACGATGTGCTGAGTCCTCCAAAAACACCTCGATCTGCTGTTTTCCAGTTGGTACAGCTCTATGTCCAGAAGCCGAAAGCCCCGTGGACAATCCCTGCCCTGTTTAAAATGAGCGACACATAATAGGGAGTTGTTTTCTAAGTGACTGGCCTGTGTGATTTATGACTGTATTCCAGAAAAATTAAATTATATGACAAAAAGAAGTGGAGTTAGTATGAGGTTTGAAATTCACAGTAAGGAAGTAAAGCGCAGTATAATTATGTCGTCTTCCCCTGCTGGGAATTCATCCCTGATGGCCTGGGCTAGATTGTCTTCTGCTGTTCACGGGGTTTTCCTGAGCATGATAGGAGACTCCGCCTCTAGGACGTGCTAGATGCCACGGGCCAACAGGGTATAGAGAACCTTCCGTTGTGCCTCTTGTACAGAGATATCCGATGGGATGGCCAGGTGCCATTACAGAACCTAATACTTATTTCTGATCATGATAACCAGCCAAGTAGTGGGGTGCCGCCATGCTTTATGCTTTCAGACGTCAAATGAAGTGTATTTGTTCCTCGTTTCTGGAATGGAAGGTGTGCACGTGCTTTCCCGCTTTCTTCTTTGTGAGGACATAGTGAGACCTATAAGGTGCTGTTGTTTTCTTTGCATTCTGACGTGCGTGCGGGGATAGATACCGGAGGCAACGAGGTAAAACGTCACCAAGCATAAACTAATCTTTCATGTAGATTTTTAAAAAGCAGACAATTTGGAAAAACCCGCAAAGAGAGAGCCCCTGACAGTGCTTGGTCCACAAAACAGAGAGGAAGACCTGAGTCTTAGCTGACTTCATGCTTCACGCGTGCCAATCTTGAGACAAAACTGTAGAAACTGCAATAAATAGGTGTTTTTGCTTAATTACCTCAAATTAACTAATATTAGGTAATACTTGCACAATTCACTATTATAGAAGTTCTGCTGATTTATTGACCATTCTGTGGTAGGTGCTTGGATGTACACACACCTGCATTAACTCATTTAATTTGTAGACACAGGTCTACAAAGTAGGTGCTGTTATTAATATGATTAACAGAGGGGAAACTGAGTAAAAGAGTTGTCTCAGGTAGGCTGCCCTGTCATAGAGGCTGCCGGTCGTGGCATCAGGCTCTGAGCCCACTCAGGTCTTCTCCAGGGCTCCAAACTTCTGTGCCATGGTTTCCCGCCTTGCTGCACTCTGCAGTGATTGTCCCACATCTGGAATGCTGGGTTCTGTGGGCACCATTGGCAGTAGAATCCCTTGGTCCATGGGAGAGGAGCATTGGGACTGTGATGGGTGAGGAACATCTGAAGGATAAAGAGACGAGTCATGGAACATAGTGTGAAAGTTTTCTAGAAGTGTGAGAACTAACTCAGCATCATCCTTGCTTGGTCCCTTGGGAGGAACTGACATAGATAACCAGTCCCGGACAGGTGGACATCAGTCTGAAAGCCATGGGCTGCACAGACCTCAAAACAGTGTCTGAGGCTTGATTCAGGAAGAAGCCAGATAGCGTTACTCAGAAACAGTGAAGATGGGCTTCCTGCACCGGGGCTCATGCCGGGTGACCGTGGGAGTGATTTCCAGTGATTTGCTGTTATTTGGTATTTGATGGAAAGAAGATACCATTCCCTCCATACTGAGCCATCTTCACTCTCCCCTGCACCAGGGGCTCTCCTGGTGAGACAGCTGGTCAGAGGCACCTCAGTTGGATACCCGTAGTGCGACCTCCTGACGAGCAGCACCAGCATCAGTTGAAACTCATTGAAGTGCAGATGAGAACCCAGATCCCCAGCCCTGACCAGTGGTCAGCACTGGGTATTTGCAAGATGTGCAAGATAGTTCCTGTGTATGTGACCTTTGGGTGTCCTGATCCAAGACCATGGTTGTTGATCTTGGCTGCAAGTTAGCAATGTCAGAGAAGCTTTCCAAGGACTGAGACCAGAGTCTGTCTTCTTCCCTGCACTGTTCTGGGGGGAGCCCTAGGCGTCAAGGGTTTTCTGAGGTCTCCAGGTGGTTCTAATGTGCAGCCAAGTTTGAGAAGCTGGTCCCAGTAACCAGCCCTCTTGAGGGTTGGCTGTGAACAGATCTCTGGGCTCTGTTATCCTTTTGAATGTATTTGAGATGAAGAAGGAATGCATTTCTTATGGAAGCGTAATATTCGATTGTATATATGGACCACATCTTCTTTATCCATTCATCTGTTGAAGGGCACCTTAGCTCTTTCCACAGTTTGGAGATTGTGGTCATTGCTGCAATGAACATTGGGGTACATATGGCCCTTCTTTTCACTACATCTGTATCTTTGGGGTAAATGCCCAGTAGTGCAATTGCCAGGGTCAAAAGGTAGCTCTATTTTTAATTTTTTAAGGAATCTCCACACTGTTTTCCAAAGCAGCTACACCAGCTTGCACTACCACCAACAGTGTAAGAGGGTTCCCTTTTCTCCTCAGCCTCTCCAACATTTGTTGTTTCCTATCCTATTAATTTTGGCCATTCTGACTGGTGTAAGGTGGTATCTCAGTGTGGTTTTGATTTGACTTTCCCTGATAGCTAGTGATGATGAACAATTTTTCATATGTCTGTTAGCCATTTGTATGCCTTCTGCGGAGAAGTGTCTGTTCATGTCTTCTGCCCATTTTTTGATGTGATGATCTTTATTTTGGTTGTTGAGTTTGAGGAATTCTTTATCGATCTTGGATATCAGCCCTTAGTCTGTAGTGTCATATGCAAATAATCTTCTCCCATTCTGTGGGTTGCCTCTTTCTTTTGTTGACTGTTTCCTTTGCCATGTAGAAGCTTTGTTACAAAAGGATTCAATATTAAATGTAAGTTGTAGCTTTCTCGATTAGAATTTTTTTGTGGCAAATATGTTCCTCTTGGTGCCAAATTCTTCAAGGGAGGGCTGAGTAGGCCTTTTTGTGTAGGGAAACTGCTGAAGGAAGCAGCAGAATGACTGAACCCCTTCAGTTAGAAAGAGGTACAAAGATGAGGGTTGAGGTTGGGGGAAACTTTAAAGTGAGCTCCCCAGGTCCACTAAGTGGTAGGGTTGCACATCTTGAGGGAGAGGATAGGTGAGCCATCCTTGTCTGTGGCTCCCTAGATTGGTCATGTGTTCTTACCATTAAGTCACTAAGTTATCCTATCATATTTACTGTGTTTATTAACAAAAATCAACTCTCGTACCTGCATGGATATAAGAGAACAGAACCACGGCACAGAGACCTAGCAGAGCCTATAAAATTTGCAGGGCAAAGTGATGATCTCTACATCCCTTTGGCAGGAGCTGAGAAACAAAGAACCTCAGAGAGACCATTTCATTGTGTCATCCTTTCTGGGGAGTGATAAATCACTTTTCATGTGCAATGAGCCCTAATAAAATGAGACCACGTTACTGCGGGGGTTCACTTCAAACTGGAACGGAGCATGGCCCAGTTATGTTTGGGGCTCACTGATGGCCCAGAATTCGTACCTCACATTCTCTAATTGCTACACCAGCCTCAGTGTTCTCGTTCACTGTCTCTCTTAGAAGTGGGGAAGGCCAGTGTTTCTCTGTCTCCTGCGCTAAGCATGCGTGCTGCTGTGTTCTTAACGGGGTTCAAGACTCGGGTGCAGGACCCGAGGGCTGCCTTCTTACCCCAGCTCCTGAACTGACCCAGAGCCTGGTACTGAGCCAGATGGGGACGTAGCTCAGGTTGCAAGGGTGTCCTCACTGAGGGAAATGCGACCCTTTTTGCCTGGCCAGGAATTAGGACGAGGACAAAGTGCACGGAAGTAGGGGCTAGAGCAAATGTCCCAGAATGGGGGGATTCCGGGAGTGATTCCCGGCTGTTAGCACCACGTGCCTCTCCCACGGCTTTGCTCGTGGGAGGAATGCTTCCTCAGGGCCACAGAGATCCTGTGCCGTAGCTTTGTTTTGGGGAGTATATTACACCCAGGGGCAGGTGCTTCATGGACAGGACCGTCGTTCTCAACTTAGGGTGCACAGTAAAGTAATAGAAAGAGCGTTGGGAAAACACAGATGCTGGCTCCCACCCAGATTCCTATTTCCTTGGTCTGGGGCAGGATTCACACCCTGGTCATTTAAACCCTCCGAGGTTCTCATGTGCAGCCAACGTGGAGACCATGCCTTGGGATGAATGGCCTCATCAGGCCATTGTAGATCAGTCGGTTTCTTGAATTGGAGGTTGAGGAATTGGATGGGCTAGAACCTGCTGAGATAGTTACAGGCTGGGAAAAGTCAGAGAGTTGGGAGAAAAAGGCAGATGTGACTCCCAGTCATGAGGATAACTCAGTTTTGCCCAAGTATTAATATAATTCACTCCCTGGGAAGCCTTAAAAATATCTCAGAATTGTCTTTAGGACCAGAGTGGTTCGATGAGATTGTCAGATTAATTTACGGGGAGTTTGGATATGTGTGGAAATCTTTCTGATTTTATTATTTTGCCTGAGCCCCTCCTGTGTGTGATTGACCCTCTTCTGGGTCGTGTTACGAGAGGATTCTTCCTTCCTCGACAAGCACACGGTACCTCAAAGGGTGAGGTTTCCCTGAGGTCCATGGAAGGAACCGAGAGCCAAGAACTGACATAATCAAGAACCAGCTTACACGGTGGAGCCCATCAGTGGCCGCCATTGGTCACTGTCAAGGTGACAGGTGCTCACAGATGTGGACGGAGGCCTGGAAGCTCCTCCCTGAAAGGGGGGCCAGCATCAGCCACGGGACCCCCTGGTGTTCAGTCTTCATTGACACTGAGCCACATCACAATAAAAAGAAAAATGTGTTGTGTCCAGAGTATGTGTCATTTTTGATGACATCATTTAACAGGTTGGAGAAATCCTTTTTATTTTAAGTCTTCTACTTGAGGTCTCGCAAATGACTGACGAATCATTTCTGCATTCACATTGCTGGCATTTCTAATTTGATGGTCTCTAACCATGTGAAAAGCATGAATTTGTAAAAATATCACCAGTTGTGGTGTGCTTTATAAATATTAATTTCCTTTTGAATCTAAAAGCCACAAGTCTTTTTTTTTTTTTAATAATATCGTTCTGTTTTGACTTTCTCCAAAATTACTGCTGGAATTCCATTCAAAAGGAAGTTAAAGAGGAGGGCAATTGAGTAGAAGAGGAAAAAGATTGAAAATATCAGCATATATAGCAGGAGGATGAGTAGGTACTGTCTCCTGAAACCCTGATTCTAATTGTGCAGGTATGTAATTAGGTTGTCATGTAAAGTTGACTTCATATTGTAGAAGGTGAACAGAAATTTGAAAGCTCTTGCATGGTGGTGTTGGTTAAAAGAATCTCACTGCCCAGACCGTAGGCGTCAAGTCCGTATGCACGCTCATATTCTCTGATAAATACAGGAATCGGGAGGCATGAAAAGCCACCTGACTCTCTCGTCTCACTCAGGGCTGAGCAGCTAAGCAGTGGTTCTCAATGTGTGGTCCGCGGCCAGCGACAGGAGCGCTTTGGGAACCTGTCGGAAAAGCAGATTCGCAGGGGCCCTATCCCAAAGCCACTGAAATAGAAACTCACTGGGTGTGAGGCTCAGCAAACTGTTTTAACAAGTTGTGCAGATGGTTCTTTCCTGATACGTGGCTACAGTGGGGACATCTGGCTGGCCAGGTGTGCAGAGGGTCCTTAACCCCATACAGAAGACCCGTATCTACACAACGTCCCTAAGCGCCACTGTGTCGTTTAAGTCTACAAATTAATCTGTTGCTGGCATGTTTGGGGTTTTCCTTCTTTTCACTTTTGTAGCTAAACTTCGTAGCGGGTTTTGTCACTCTTACTTAAATCAGCCCTCGACCACGTTTGGAGGTTACAACTCTGTCCTCCCATGTCCAAGGCGGCCTCCCTGCCCCTAGTCCAGCTCTAGGCCACGAGTCCTGCCTTTCGGAGACACTCCCGCTGGACTTTTGTGGCCTGGTTTCACAGTCCATCCTTCCTAGCTTCCCAGCCTGCTCTGGAAAATGTCCTGCATATGCCTCTCGGGGTCCCTGGCTATTCTAATCCAGAATATCGTTCATTGGTCAGATACTAACAATGTAGCCCAGGTACTCTGTGCAAGAATCTGGAAGGGGCAGGCCTCCAGGAGGGAGTATTTTTTTGTTTTTGTTTTTTGTTTTAGTTGGGGAGCTGGATAGGAATGCAGAATGGTCTCGCGCTTGTCCCACCAATGCAGGGAGATAATTGCTTCCTTTGGCCCGGATCCGGCTGGCTCAGATTTTGTGACAAGGTAGAGCCTGCAGCTGACCCTTGAGTACTCACAAACGACATTTAGCTCTTTGCTGAATTCCGACTATTTGCCCGTCTAAGTGTGTCCTCTGTCTTCTTCCCGTATCCCTTGTCTCTCTCAAAAAATGTTAATCCAGCAACTTCAGCTGATTAATTAAGATTGGGTGATGACCCCCAGAAAAACATTTCACCTTTTTAATGTGACTCACTTCAAGCTCTTCTGTTTCTCTCTGGAAGTTTTAGGTATAAACTCTTCTGAATCCTCTTACTTTAGAACCACATAACATACTTGCCGAATTTTCCTGCGGGTGTTTCATCTATGCGTAATGTCAGTAAACACAACTCCACTAGGAGCTGTTCTTTAAGAAATTGAGGGCAGAGATCGGATGACGTCAGCACCACTAGTTTCTAATCCCACCCAGAGCTGGAATGAACGGCAGCTTGCAGTCACTCGCCTGTGCACACCGACCCGATCCCGAAGCACTTCTAGAATTCTCTGTGTGGGCGAGTCCGCGTGCTGCCCCTGATTCCGGAGAGGTTTTAACTGGCTGCCAAAAGCAATGCTCTTTCAACTTTGCATGATGTGCTGAGGACAAACAGTCCCCTCGTACCTGGGTCACAGCGGTGTTCATGCCCATTTTGGAGAGACTGAGCTTCTGAAGAGAGAGGACGTGGGAACTGATGTATGTTTTCTGGGGCTCCCCTGTGCTGGGCGAGCACGCTGGTCCTGGATCCAGGGGTCCTGATTGGCGGGCCTGGGGCTTAGAG
>PITA01004435.1:90023-124132 GCA_004023965.1 Spilogale gracilis
GGAGGGGACAGGCCGTGGACACAGCGTCCGTCCAGGGGTCCCGGAGGAGGCGGCCGGGGACTGGGATTTAGGGACAGAGCAGGGGAGGGGACAGGCCATGGACGCCAGGGCAAACACTTAGACCACATGACCTCAGAGGTGACAGAAGAACAAAGGAGCCAAAAAAGAATCTGCAAAATCGAGACCCCTCGCAGTGCCCAGCTGAGCCTCTACCGTTTGCGGTTCCTCCTCTGTCACATCACGTGGTGGTTCGGGGAGCACGGGGCATCCCTGCCCGAAGCCAGAGGCGCTAGCTCTCCTGCTAGTCTGTGGTGGGGAGGTTTTCAATCCCTTTCCCGAGTCCAGGCTGGACGTGAACACTGGGGAGAGCTGGAGAGGACGGAACGACGAGCTCATCCCAAACTGATGGACGCCTGAGCTGAGATGTGGACACCACCCAGTGGCCAGTGAGAATGTCGGAGAGGCTTTGGGGCGAGCCAGCATCCAAGTCACTCACTTGAGAGCTGCCCAGGGCTAGCCCACGCAGAGGTTGCCCTGGGCCTTCATGCTGCCGGGTCATCCTCGGCAGGCTGAAATCATTTCAGGAGCCCCGAGCCTTGCAGGCCAGCACCCTCCAGTCGCGGCCGAGCACCGAAGCATCATGCAGAGCGATGGGAGATGCCTTCCTCTGGTGGCCTCAAAGGAACTTGGGCCGCATTATTGTCAGTGAAATGACCAGAGAGCAGTGACTCCCTGAAAGGCATGGGAAGCGTGTGGTCCCTTGGTCCGCAGGCTCTGCTCCCGCTGCGTGGCACCGAGGGTCCTGGGCTGACCCGACGTGTGGCAGCCGTCACACCTTAGTTCTCCAGCCTCTTCCCCTTCCCCTGCTGCTGACCCTGTTGATAGACCTAATGGGACATTGAGCCAAGATGCCAAGGCGTCCAAAGGTGCTTTTTGATTTTTTTTTTAAGATTTTATTTATTGAATAGAGAGAAACACAGCCAGAGAGGGAACACAAGCAGGGGGAGTGAGAGAGGGAGAAGCAGGCTTCCCGCCGAGCAGGGAGCCAGATGGGTGATTCGATCCTGGGTCTCCGGGATCATGACCTGAGCCGAAGGCAGTCGCTGAACTGAGCCACCCCGGCGCCCCTAAAGGTGCTTTTTAATTAACTACTTCCCAAGGAAGAAAAGATGAGGTGATCCAACTTTAATTTACGAACAAAAGCCAAAGGAAGTGGCTAGGGTGGGAACAGAGAGGCTCCAAACAGGAGGATTGCCAACAGGTCTGTTCCTTGGAAGTGTCCCTGGAAGTCAGGCACAAGGGAGGCCTGGCCACCACCGGGGGACGCGCCTTTCAGAGACCGCTTTCCTGAGTGGTGACGGCCACCCCGCCCGCTGACGTCAGGTTTGGTGGGACTCTGCATGGGGTGCCCTTGCCCCCCTCATGCTGCTGCCCCCGGGGGAGCCTCCGGCCCTGCCAGGCACTGTCTCCGTTCCCTGTCTCTGCTTTCTGTCACCTCTACACACTCCCAGGAGGGCCGTAGAATGAGTTCCCTGTGACTGATGGCCTGAGGACAGTATTGCGCACACACTTACAGGCAGGCGATTTGGGAGACGAGGAACCAGAACGGACGTCTGCTGTGTGTGCTCCTCCTGCCTCCACAGCCCCCGGCCATCCTGTTCAAGGGCCTTGGAGGAAATTTAAAAATAACTCTGCACTCTGACTTCATTGTCTTTACTTTGTTGATAATTGCTGGTATGGATCCCCATTTCTTCATATAAAGAGGAGGCCATACGGCAGCTCCGTGAGGCCGTTTTGGGGATCCGGCATGCGCTGTGCACCCCGTGCACCTCGTCAGTGGGTCCTCATCGTAAAGGGAGACAGTTGGTGCCGCATTTGGGGCTCTGTGTAATTTGCAGGTAGAACATAAATGTTTTCAACCATGTTTTGTTTTGTGCTGATTTTTTTAAAGAAATTACTGTGATAAAACATCGATACTATAGCATTTACCATTTGGGCCACGTTTAAGTGTACGGGTCAGTGGCATTGAACAGTCTCCTTGGGCCACCATCACCGCCATCGTCTCCAGAACATTCCCAGCTTCCCCGACTGAATCTCCGCCCCCGTGAAACACTCATCCCCATTCCTCCGCCAGCCCCTGGCGCCCACCTTTCTGTGTCTCCGGGTGCCCCCTGTGAGTGGAACCATGCGCCTTATCTCAGTATAAAGTCTGCAAGGCTCATCCGTGTAGTATGTGTGAGATTCCTTTCCTTCTTAAGGCTCCACATGCTGGTTTTTACCTGAAAGCCTTATAAATAAGATTCCTGGGAACTAGCCTTCTATCGTGCAGGGCTTTCTGTGTGCTTCCAGAAATACAACTCGTTCGGTCCCAGTCCTCATGGGGGCCCATGAAGAGACCACAGGTTTCGGAGTCAGACAGGCTCTGGTTAGCATCCCGGCCGCCCAGCTCCCAGCTATGTGATCTTCAGGAAGTTGTTTTATGCCTTCGTCTCCTATTTGTAAAGTGAGGCTAAGCCCAAACGCCGGCCTCCGTGCCAAGAGGCCCCAGCGTGCTAAGGTTTGCAGAACGCTGAGCAGGCAGGTGACGGTGGTTGGCTTACTGAGGAGGTCAGAGCAGTTGCAGAAGCCCAGCCAGAGAGCTGAGCGGAGCCCAAGGGCAGGACATGGACCATGGGGCTGGCGACAAAGCTCTGGGCAGCGTGTAGAGAGTAATGCGTCAGGCAGGACGCAGGAAGGCTGTAGGAGTCCCTGGTGTCTCTCTCTCAGTGGCCTTTCTTCACCGCACTTAGAGTACCAGCCTCGTTGTGTCCCCCCAAAATTCATGTTGAAATTCTAACCCCCAGTGTGACAGTGTTTGGACACGGACCCGTTGGAAGGTGATTCTTGTTAGAGGAGGTCTTGGAGATGATGCGTCAGGATGGGATTCCTGTCCTTACAAGGAGAGGAAGAGAGACCAGAACTGTCTCTCACCAGGAGCCATCGGCAAACCAAGAGGAACCAAATTTGCCAGGGCCTTGACCTTGGACCCCTGCCCTCCCAGACTGGGGGAAGTAACTGCTCTTGGCTAAGCCCCCGTCCGTGGTATTGGATCATGGCACCCTGACTGACCGAGACAGGTCTTCTCTCTCTGGGTGACGCTGGTCCCTGGATCCCTTCCCAAGGCACACATCTTTTCGTGTGACTCCCACCGACTTCATCAACAAATGCCTGCCTTTCGGTAAATGACCGCTGCCCTGCAGTGAGGGGTCAGATGCTATCCCACTCACGGTCAGGGACATTCACCTGCCTGCTCACCTAGGAGTCCCGCCAGGTCAGCTCAGCCCATCCCCTTGCCCTAGAGCTGCGTGAGCCCCACCAGCTTTCTCGGAAGCCGTGTGCACTTACACGCAACCATAGTTTCCATGCTGGACCGCCTTTTTGTTCATAGGGTGCTTTGACAATCTGCCAGCATCAGGCTGTTTGCTGGACACGTGGAGATGCGATGTGAGCCCAAGGCTGGCGGGCCATGGACTTGAGCAGGTGGTCGTCATGCCTGGTGCCAGCATGTGACCAGCAGTGGCCGTGCTGGATGGCTGAGGCTGTTTTTGGTGGTTCTGTGCTTTATCCCCACTTACAAAGTTCTTGTAATGGGAAATAAATGCATGAGGCAGCGCTGACGTATAAAATATCAGACTGTCAGTAAACACTCTTTCACCTCCCCTGGGTTTTAACAAGTATTTTTAATATTTAGAAATATAGAATCTCTCATTAGTCATTATGTGGTTAAAAGTGAGATGGGTTCTTTCTCCTTTTTCCTGATGCATCGACACAAAACATTATGGAACTTAAAATTTTGCATCTCTGCTAAAATTTCAGGTAGCGATGACCATGAATCCATGAAGCATGTAGGAAATACATTTGTGACCTATAGAGGAGACTTCGATTCAGCCATCTGTACATACGACGAGCTCTTGTGGTTCATTGACTTCAAATTGGCGGTTTCAGATATCCGCTCTAGCCCTGCACCAGAGCCCGTCGGCCTGCCCACCGCCCGTAATGCTAATCTCTCCGGTTAATGACTTGCAGCATGGGCCTCATTAATTCTAAGAACTAATGCCCATAGAGTAGGCTCTAATCCTCTGTATTAGTATGTTGCAATTTGACTCCTAACTAGGGAATTTTCTCCTCTTAATGTGTGGTGATTTGGAATAGGGTAGTTTTCTAGCATTTTGCTTTTTGAGAAAGTCAGTAGCTCTGTATTCCTCACTCTGGGCGGGAGCCAGTTGTGGTCGTTGTGGGAGTCTCACTTTATCTTAGGTTGAACACTTTTAGAGACAGAATAGTCAGATGAGTAGGAATAGTCGTAATCATCGCCAGAACAAAACAATGAATAGCTAACGGAATGTGTATTATATGCTAAGAAGAATTACAAGCCGCTTTGTTGTATTAATTGACAAATCTCATAATGGTCCTGTGGGGTGGGGATTCTTATCCACATTTTGCATATGAGGAACTGAGGCTCAAGGTGGTAAGTTTCATTCAGTTAGTGACTGAGCTGGGACCAAAATCCAACCAGTTGATTTAGAGTTCAGACCCTGAATCACTGTTCCATACAACTTCTAGAACATATATTTGGATGAGCGCAACCGGTAGACCAGCCTACTCAAACCGCCTGGGCTCCCTACATTGCATTTCCAGCTGAGTGGCAGCAGCTTTGCCCCCGTACCCATCCCATTGCCGGTTGCTATAGAAGGGAGAGCTTGAGCGTAATTCTAGATTGGGAACATAGGGACTGTGTCTTCCGGACACAATAGAAACATTTTTAATTTTAAATAACTTCTTTAGATATCGAAATAGGGAAGAGCAAGGTCTTTTTGTGTCTCTGTCATCCCCAGGAGCCAGCAAAAGGATGAAGCTAGCTGTTTTTTCAAAGCTGCAAATTTTTATACATCATTTTCTACCTATTGCCAGATATTTTCTCTCTATATATTTTATTCAGCATGTGAAAGCAGCCAAATGGAATAAACTGTTGTATCATTTTAGGAGAAGTAAAGAAACTGGAGGTAGTTTGTAAAACTAGATGATCAAACTAGCAAAAAGTAGTCGATGGATTTAAGGCTTAACCTCTTGCAGAATGTGTTGATGGAACAGCCTGGCTTCAAGAAATGCCCCGTCGAAGGTCATGGAGACCCCGGAGCAAAGAGCTGTCTGGGTTACAACAGTGGGATTTTTAGATCCTAAATTTTGCTTTAAGAATTTACCTAAAATATATGCAAAATGTAAAGAGAATGGGAAGTTCTCGTTTTCGGTAGAATGTTTCCAAAGAAATATAGAAAGCATTATGGATGTAGAAAATTCTGGTTTTTTATTTCCCAGGATCATATTTGACCCTGGCAGAAGTCACCAGTGAATGCTAAAATCTTTGAGACACGTTAGTGGGAAATAAGTTATTTATAAAACCTTGAGGTATTATCCCAGAGGTTCTTATTAATTAAAAACAAACAACCAAAGATTACTTTTCAGATGGAGAGATCTAATGAACATTGCCTAACCAAGTAGCCAAACTCAAATCCTGCCAATGTTGGAACAAAATATATTTTCCTTCATGGGGTGTAATAAGCAACCCATAGCATTCTTTATGTAATATTATTGCCAAAAATGTTAAAGTAAATATAATCATGAGAAAATAATCAGATGAGTCCAGATTATGGGGTTTCCTAGAAGACAATGGCATAGTTTATAAAAATAAACTAAAACAAAACAAAAAGCAATGCCAGCATGAGAAGTAAAGCAATCTGAAAGACAGAAAGGTAGACAGGAAGGATATAGCAAATTAAAAGAGATAAAATAGAAATAACAGCAAATACAAAATAATAACTTTGGCTCCTTGGTAAAAAGAAATAGATAAAAGTCATTTTGGGAAAATTTAGGGAATTTCAGTGGGGTTCTATGTCCATGTTAAACATCGTAGGTATCATACTGTAGGGAAGACTGTACATGTGGCAGCAGGTTGGAGAATGTCCTTACTAGGAAATGTACACTGAAGTATTTGGAATGCTGTTTGCCAGTGATTTTCGGAGGGTTTCAGAAAAACAAGTGTGTGTGCATGTATGTGCATATCCATATGAACAAATATATGTACGTATATCTATAGAGAAAAAAAAAACCAAGGGCACTGATCTTTGCTGAAACAGCAGTGGAATGTACACATTGAATGTGGGCCAAGAGTGCGGACCAGCTCCAAGCCACATGGGAGGTCTCGGTTTGTGTGCAGCCAGAGCGCAGGTGCCGGGAGGCCCCCTGTGCACCCGGGTGCGATGCTGACCAGCATCCACGGCAAATGACCGCTTCCCTGTTTCAAGTTTCTCACTTTTGGAAAAGAGGGTCACTGACTGATGGTGGGCTGAGTTCAGCCTGTCATTATCAAACTAGAAACCTCATTTGGGCTTAACAGGCTCTTGAGGCTGCCCAGCGGATTCACCTGTTTTGTGGGGATTTTCACCCTCGGGGTTCAAAGATGCGTCCCGTGTCTCTTTCCAGTCAGTAGGAGGGCAGTGGTCATTATGGTCCTGATGATGCTGATGCTGGGAACAGCACGCACACCCTCACTGGGAGTCAACTCGGTGCTCCGTGCAGCTTTTCCCTTGATTTATGAGTAGGGAGCAGAACAAAAACGAACCTGCTTTCTCCACATTCTCCCTTCCTTTCCACATGTGGCCGGTGACATCAATCTCTGTATTCCTTTTGAAAATCTCAAACCTGCCAAACCATAAGGAGTGAGAATTATTAGCTCATCAGATCCAGTATATCCAAATGAACTTGGTGACAAAATGGAACATAATTCACAGCCTACAGCTATTATTAACGTGCGACTGTTTCTGGCAAGGCCCAGAGTGAACAATCAGAAAACTATTAATCCATTTTCAGGCTGAAGTTGAAAAGGTAAATGAGCCAATATTTGGAATTCTTATGTTACTGCCTTGAACTGTTGCCTTCCTTTCTGAACTGAACACTTAGAGTCATAAAATACCCTTATCTCCTGTCCCTCACTGTGCTTCCTTTGGATTCTCCAATTAAGGGAAGCGCTCACATTCTATTTGTGTCTATTTTTAAAACATCATTTGGTACTAAAGTGTTTCCCGTGGATTGCCTTATAGAGCACGCCAGTCCTTCTTCTGTGTCAGATATAATGACTTCCATTGGTTTTAATATATACAAAACTCATGTGCATTACCAATCATTATATGAGAAGATACAATGGCACGTTGTTGTCTCCACATGATTTATGACTCAGCAGTTTAAAAAATGTTAATGGATTATTTAAAATAATACCCATCTCTTAACATCCATGAATGGATTCTTCGAGCCCGCTGGTAAGAGCCTAGCCTCCCACGGTCACTGGGTGAGGGGTCTCCAGTCATAATCCATCAAGGAGCATTAAACAGCCGTTTCACACCAGAGAGTCAGCTCGGGATTTCATCCACATATCTCGTTTAATCTTCATGTGTATTGTGTAATTGTCTTCATGTTACAGTTGAGGCCACTGAGCTGAATTAGAGCATTGCTATATGATGCTGGGACTCAAGTTTAGATCTTTGTAAGGGCAAAGAGTGTGTCCTCAAGTGACAGAGATTGTGGTATCCCCTGTCCTTTGGGAAGATCAGATTTATGTCAGGAGATGAGGCATAAAGACCTGAACAGTCAAAGACAATTTAAAGCCTTTATAACATCAAATAGCACAAATGGCAGATTTGTCTCTCTTGGAGGAGAAGGCTGCTGGGATCTAGAAGCATTTAGAGAATACCTGTTGGAGGAGACTGGCCTTGGGCACACACCTCAGTGCTGGAAGGATCTAGAAGAGTGGGCAGGAGCTGCCCTCGGAGTCTGGAGAAAGGAAAGACAGTGTCCAGAGGGGGTTGTAAGACCAGCCCACATGGCCGGTGAGAACAAGATGGAAAGTCTGCTCAGACCATATCACAGCAGCTCGCTCTCCTACTCTAATGTATCATCTACCTCTAGATCCTCAGCAAGAATCAGATGAGCATGTGAATTGAATTTTATTTCTGAGCATTGGAAAACTGTGGTGACATTCTGAGTTATAACGGCTCATCCCAAGTTGTTAACTTATTTAAGTAGACACTGTCCATCCCACACTTTGCTCCACGCCTTCTACTTCAAAGATCCCCCTCCCTCCCTTCCCAGGAGATGCATGTTCTAGAGTCACTCTCATGGCCCATAAGCGTTCATCAGGTCCTGCAGGGGAAGGAGGCAGAGCTGACAGATGTGGACCCAAGTCGGATTTTGCCTCCAGTTGCTGTGGGTTTGAGAATGTTGTTCAGTCTCTGGGATGGAAGTTCTCATCTGTCCACTGTGATGCTCCATACTTACATGTGAAGTTTAGATGAGATCCCGGCCGGCACAGGCCATGACACACCCAACATTATCATCATCCCAGCCAGGAATCAGTCAGTAGGTTTAACTCCCTGTTCGTGGCACTTGTGTCCAGATGAGCTTGCTGGAACAGTAACAGAATCTTACATATAAACTGGTATCTGTGAGCGTTTTTAGAGAAACCAAAAAGAAGTGGTGTTTCCTTACCCATTACCCAGAGCCCTGTAGGGCAGGCAGGTAGAGACCGGGTCTCTCCAGCCTTTGAATACCAGCAACTTTGATGAGAAGGATGGATGCTTCCGAGTAGAAAGGAGGAAGCACCACAGAACCACACTTTTTATTATTTTCCCTGATGATGGGATGGTCTTCATGGTATGATTCTTCCAGAAAGGCAATCCTTTATTGCAGAGTGACACAGTATATTCAGGAAAACTGTTGTGAGTTCCAAATTCCCTGTTCAGTTTCTGTGGCCCACTGAAGTATTTTTAAAGTAATGGGCTGGGCTGGCTCACAGAGTCTTGGTTTTTCTATTGACATCTCTGCTCTATCCTCCCAGATGTGACAACCAGGATCACATTACTTAATTCCAGAAAGGGTATTCTGGGGCCTTATCTGTACATATAGAACATTTCCTTTATTGCAGTAATGATCCCCTGATGTTTCCAGTGCCCCATATTGACCAGGAATATCATCACTCAGGAAGTTCATGTTCTACTGCGTTTCCCCATCATGTTTGCCTCTGCCCATCTTCTCCATGGAAACACTTGCCTCTTGGCACTAAAGGATCTTGATCTCACTGGACATTGTGGCAAAGGTGACATTACTTCAGCCTTCCTCGATGAGTATAGAAGTTACATAAATCTTCCATACCAACAGGCAACTTTTCTAAAGTTCCATCACTCTGTTGGATGCACTAAGTGGGTTAAGTCAGGATAAAAGATGTAAAAACGTCACCAAATTAGAGAAGGCATTGGAGAATCCAAGTAGTACTGGCTGAAAATATGCTGGCGCATTATTGGCGTATCCTTGGAGCTTCTGCAGGACCAATCAAAGCCATCCCTTCTGGAAGAGCAGCAGCCCCTTGAGCCCTGGATTTGAGCAGGTGACAAATACAGGAAGACTTCAGGGTGGGCATTTGGGCAAGGTGAGCATGTAGGATGGAGAAGCCATAATGGGGAGGAATAGCCTTGTTAGAGGAAGGGTAGAAAGAGCAAACAAGATGGAGGGCGCGATGTGGATCTGGAGGAGAACATGGTCAGGTGGATGAAAGAATGGGGGAGAAAAGAGAAAATGAACCTAAGGTCCTGGAGTCCACTAGGACCTAGTCCTAGACCTAGGTCATTATTGGTCTTTGAAGCCCAGAAAAATTCTGAAAGTGACCTACCTCTTTAAGGAAGGGGCAGAAGAAGGCTGAGAATGTACTGTGTCTCCTGCCAACTCCAGAAACACAGTCTTACACACACTCCTTGTCCTCAAGATGGTGAGAAACCAAAAGGAAGGGAAATTGTAACACATCACAAGATTTTTATTACAAGATGAGGATAGAATACGTCTAGAGGAGGCTTTCAAACTCAAGTCTTGAGAGAGCTAGACACCACTCCATAGAAGTGTAAACATCTAAACCAAAGTTTAGAAGAGGACTGGCTTGTCAAGTATGGCACTCAAGATCCAAGGTGCCTCTCTTTGGCTGGCTCCAAGAGTCCATGGAAGCAGCATCTTGGGAGGCTATGTGGCCAACCCAACATGCAGTTCTTATAGCTTGCCTTTAGCATATAAGGCTGTATCACTTATTTTGTCATATGAATGAGGACAGCTCCCTGGTCTGTCCCCAAATTATCATGGCAGAAGGGAAGAGTGTGTTCCTTCCCGTCTTTTCCCTTCATCCCCAGCCCGGCCCTCGCAGAAACCACTGCCTATGGTAATGGTAATGCCTTTCATATTGACACACTGCGGGCCACATCAGTGACCACAAGGAGCCCATGACTAACAACCTAGCAATTTTATGCATCGTACATTTCCTGTCTTTCTTTGATAGTCATTTTTTCATCACCCTTAATACCACATGAAGCTGGTAGGTAAGCTCTCTGTGTGCAGGAGTTCCCTGCTTTTTCCCCCAACTCTTATAGGCTCACCACCTAGAAGAGTGAATGGCTTATAGCGGGTACTCAAAAATTTCTGTGACATGAATGAATGGTAATACCAAATTATTTCCTAAACTCTGTCCTGTCATGCATACAGTCTCAGAAAAGTACTTTTGAGATGCTGAAGACAACAGTAATCTTCACATTCAGTAGTTTCCAAATTAGATGATCATCAAAATTACTTGGAGCACTTAAAAGTGTCTGGGTCACCTCAAAGATGCTTGGAGTCATTACTTCTAGAATTGGGACCCAAGGGTTTTATTTTCGACTCAGATGATCATCCAGACGTGGGAGCTGCAGATCTAGTCCACCTTCCCCATTTTACAAGGGAGAGAGTCGCCCCAGAGATAGACAACGTGTCTTGTTATCTCTGCAGGTACTGTGTGAGAAGACCTACCCTCATACTGGAGACGATGAACTCTGCTTCCTTGCCCATGTCTAACATGAGCCTGGAGCGGGTGGTCCCCTCAGTGGGTAGCCTGGGGTGGAGTTTTCGATAAACTCTTAAGGCAAATGCAGGCTGTGACTGGGAATGGTAATGAGAAGTTGATCCTAGGTGAAGAAAACTATGTATGTTGCCATTTAGGTCAAGTTAAGTTCATAGTACGCAGGTAATTTAATATAGGTTTTCCATTTGTCAGAGGCTTACATTCTATTTCTTGGTGATTTGTTTCCTCCTCAAACATATTTTCCACTGCAAGTGACATTCCATGAGCCCATTTCAGTTCCTGGAGTGCTTGGATTCTTTCCGGGCAGGGAGCCCAATGTGTCATTTAAGCTAGTTTGGAAAACTGTCTTTCACGCTGATGGATGGTCGTCCCCGTAGTGAGTACTCAGCCTCCACAAGGTTCACAGCCCCCTCACCTTAAGGATATAATTTATGTAGAAATGTAAATAAATTATTTAGAAGGGCATTCTTGCAGACTTCAGCCTTTCTGGAAAAATGGCAGGAAAGAGGGAGGAGTGTGAAAGTCCCTGGCGATGTCGGCTGCTCTACCAGGGACCTCACCCAACCGTGAGGTGGGGAAGTTAGGTGGATGGGGTTACCTTCTTGCAGGTGTTGATCATGCCTTGAAATTTTCTCATTTCAGGGTGAAAACATAAGTTAGAAATCAATAAAATCAAGGCGCCTGGGTGGATCAGTTGCTTTAGCGTCTGACTCTTGGTTTCAGCTCAGGTCATGATCTCAGGGTGGTGGGATTGAGCCCCACATTGGGCTCCATGCTCATCAGGGAGTCTGCTTTACATTTTCTCCCTCCCTCTGCCTTTGTCTCTCTGCCCCCTGCACTCGCTTGTGCTCTCTCCCTCGCTCTAAACAAATAAGTCTTAAAAAAGATTAATAAAATTGAGGTGATTTCATCTACCCAAGATATGTTATGATTCTAGAAAATTTTAGTTAAATTCTCTTTCACTGCAGAGATGAGTGTTCTAGCAATTTTATGGAGTAGCCTTTGGTTATTTAATTCTGTTTGCATGTGAAAATTAACCCTTTGTGTCTTCTGTCAAAAAATAATATATTGTACAATATTTGTATGATTCATTCCAGTGTGTAAACACCTAGGAAACTACGAAAATGAAGGATTTTCTTGTTTTCAAATTTATGAACTAGGTAATATCTTGACCACGTATGACATAGTACATTGATTTTCCTTGCATTCTGGCATTCCCCAAAATATAATTGGCAAGTTAATTCTTAGACAAAATCCATTTAATCAAAATTCTCTTGGTAACTTTCCTGTGTAGCAATTGAATGTTTCCTGAAAGGATTAAATATCTAAGCTTTGAAGTGGATGGGTGATTATTACAAAAGCTAGATTAATAGAAGTTGACTTAGTTTCTAAACACTGACATAAGAACCTTGTAAAAATAGCTATTATTGCAAATATATATGTTGATAATCCATGATTCTCAGAGAGTCTGATTTTTTTTTTTTACTACATACCAGAAAGTATACCCAATTGCATGCCTTTTATGAGACCTTTTTTTTTTTTTTTTAAAGATTTTATTTATTTGACAGAGAGAAACACAGCGAGAGAGGGAACACAAGCAGGGGGAGTGAGAGAGGGAGAAGCAGGCTTCCCGCCGAGCAGGGAGCCCGATGTGGGACTCGATCCCCGGTGTCCAGGATCATGACCTGAGCCGAAGGCAGTCGCTTAACCAACTGAGCCACCCAGGCGCCCTATGAGAGTTTTTTAAAAAGATTTATTTATTTTAGAGAGTGAGTGCCGGAGAGGGAGAGGGAGAGGGAGAATCTCAAGACGACTCCGTGCTGAGCATGGAGCCTGGCGCAGGGCTTATTCTCATAACCCTGACATCATGACCTGAGCTGAAACCAACAGTCTGACACTTAACCGACTGAGCTCCCAAGGTAGCCCTTCATGAGAACTTTTATTGGCAGTCACATGATGCGGTGATGGCAAGAAGCTAGTCTTTTGTTCATTTAGTCATCTGTTTATTAGTTCAGCAGATAATTTATTGAGCTACCCATGCCACTTACCCTAGAGGGACTTAGATCCAAATGGGAACATGATAATAGACAATGGAATATATAATATATCAAGTAGAACTATGAAGAAAATAGGGTGTGTGGGGGGGCCAAAGCATGACATGGTGTGGTGTCCACAAGGAGGTCAGGGAAGGCCTCTCATCTGCATGAGGGGAAGCTGGCCATGCGGTCACCTCAGGGAGCACCCGTGGCCAAAGTAGAGGTGAGGCCGGTCGTCTTTTGAGAGCAACTGGAAGACACTGGAGAGTTTCAGGCAGTCAGGCAACAAGATCTGCCTATACTTTAAGTACCTGTCTCAATAAATTGTAAAAGTCTAGACGATGTAAGAGGGAATCGTGTCCAGCACAGGACAAGACCTGGGAAGTCATATGAGCAAATACCAAGGGAGTATGGAGCTTTGGAGGAGTGCTAACTAGGGACTCCTCTCTAGAAATGCCCACCTTCTCAGTGGCCTTCGGTTTTAGGAAAAACCTATCCCCTTGCTGCCCCACCCCACTTCCAAGTTTTAGCATGTGTGTTCATCACCCCCAGAGTAAACCTGGCCCCCGACTCCTCTTCCCCCACTTGCCTTGCCTTGCACTCATCCCCCACAGGACCCACAGTGTGAAACATGCCATCTGTCCCCAAAGTACATGTGGTCCCAACACTTCCTATGATGTGGCCTTGAGCAGGTGAATGTACCCTCTTATCCTTGTCTGTAAAGTAGGGGAGATGAGCCCCCTCATCTCCACTGCCTCATCAGCTTAAATGAGAAGATGCCTTATGGCTTTACAGACCGCTGTTAGCAAGTGCCAACTGAAGGGAAGAGTTCTCTGTGAGTGGAGCCTGCTTCTGCCACTCTCCTGTTGGGGATCCTTCCTCCTGGGTGTGCTTTTGCTTCGGGACCAATATCACTGTGTTCGTTCTTCTCCATCATAGACTCCTCAAGGGAAGGAACCATGTCTTAGAATTCCGTGTGCCACCCCATGCGTTGGGCCGTGTGAGCATCACCCTAGGCTCATGCGTGCCAAACGTATGCCCCAGTTCCAGACTCTCCAAAGCCCATACTGGGCATTTCTCACTATCTGCACACACCTCTCCGCTGTGCGTCCTCCTAGATGCACATTCTCTTAATGCCAACTTTTCCTAAAATTTATAATTCAGGGAACGTGGCCCCCATTGATCTGTTGTTCAGTTGAGAGACGTCTATAATTCCATCCTGGTCCTCAAACTTCCACTAGCATTTCCTGCCTCTAGGCACTCACCAGCCCCGCTCACACATCTCAGCCAGAGGATCTTTATAAGCAAAAATGTTTGTTCTTAAAAGCACTGAGAGTAATTGTGAGTGATGCTGAAGGCAGGGTGGCGACCCGAAGCACAAGATTTGACCTCGCCCCCCACCCCCCAGAGGCCGCCCTGGGTTGTCCCGAGGTCTCCATGACCAGGCTTCCAGATGGGCCAGCACTATCCCCTCCTGACAGCGGTCCTACCGCTACTGTTATATCAACAGAAGAGAGCAGGCTGGCTGTTGCTTAAAGCACTTGAGGGTCTGTCTCAGAAAATAGGCTTTTTCATAAGTCTTCCACCAAAGGGTGGACGCATGTGAGTAATTTAACCAGGACCGAGCTGAGCCCAAACCTCCATGGATCAACCTTTTCCTTCTTTGATTGGCCACCCTTCCAAGGGAAGCGAGTGACCATGAAGCAGCCCTGTGAGTGATTTCATGGGATGGGGTTCTCGAACTTTCTCACGCGCTCTGTAGCTGGCGTCGTGTTCAGTGAGAGGCAGTCTCCAGGTGGTGAGATCTTTGGTCGTCTAGGGAGAGCCTTGTTTTATTGACTTTACACTCAGGTAAAGGTTGGACCCATTCACCCTAAGAAGATTTTCAGAGGGTTGAAACTAAATAGCGTTTCTTGTTAGTCCTCAGTTAATTAGAAAATTAAATTAACCACAACCCTCGTTCCCAGAGCTTTCTGGTTAATGGATGTTTTACTGTATTTGGATTAGAAAAGACCCAGGAGGCACAGGTCATAACTGCAGAATTGGAGAATCGAGGCAAGGAGACACAAAGCCACTGCTGGGCGGGAGCACGTCGGGGCCGGGGCTCAGGGGACCCCAGCTGTGGGTCAGGAGCGTGTGCAGACAGTTTGGGGGATCAGTGTATCCTCTCCCACTCTTCCTCCGAGGAGAGTAAATCTAAAGGTTAAACCCTACAATCTGAGTTTTCATGCTTTTAATTCACATCTAAAACCGAAATGTTTTCCTTCCATTTTCTGTGTTCTTGACGTATGTGGACTAGACGTGATTATGTTTTACATTGATTGCTTTTTACAAAGTTCTCACAGCTTTTGGGTGAAGATAGGCCTTGTTGAACTGATTGTTTTGAGTTGAGCAGCTTTGACCCTCCCATCAAGTAGTCTCCGTGAAACAAGGATGGTTGCGATGGCGTGTTCTTGCTATACATGCCTTTCTGCTCTCAGTTCCCATGCATTGTATTCTTAATCCTCAGAGCACCTCCCGGGGGGAGCTGTGGGTCCCCCCCGCCCCAGGTCTGCAGAAGGGGAGTGAACCTCCCAGAGCTTTAGCTAGCAGCGAGCCAGCCAGCAGCCGAGCTGGGATTCGGGCTCTGTCGGCCTAACCACAAGCCTGCACTTGTGACCGTGGCATTCCACGGTCTGATTCCAGACCAGCCGAGACACTTGTGCTTCTGTGGGGGAGACGGCGGGAGGGAAGGAAAGAGAATGCCGTCCCTTCCCTGTGACTTCAGGGAGAAAACCTGACTAGCCAGCACCTTGCTGGGCCCAGAAAAATGCTATCTGATGCTCGTATTTGAACAGAAATAAAAATGCATCTGTTTATGGCCTGTGGCGGTAGCGACAGGATGTGGGGTATACCAGAGAGCCGGGGCATAGCCTTGCTTTCCTGGATGTTCCGTGACCCACAGTTTCCATTCGCTGGTAGAACACATACAAAAAATACTCATTTGTACAGAGGCAGGACATCATAATAACCCAGTAACTGTGCAGGAAGCAAGAGTGAAAGAGGACCCGCTCTTAGAATCATCTACTTATTTTAGAACAAAATGAAGCCATGTCATGGGTTGTTTTTTTTTTTCCCCTCAAGTCTCTCACAGCGAACATCAACTAAACACTAGCCGGGATGATGGGAAATTTGCATGATCTTAAATTTTAGCCTGCAATTTATGAAAATGGAGGGTACAGTCTGCTGAAAAAGGAATTTAAAAGAATCGCATTTCAGTTTTGATTCCTCATCTGTGTCATTAGAAAAGGAGAGAGAATTCCAGAATCATCCCAGTGATGGAAAATGTTTCCCTCTAAAGAAGGTAATGTCTTTGTTATGAAGTACCACCTGCATTATTGAATAAAATATTACCCTGTTGTGAGCCGTGTGATTTCAGTGGAAGAAATGATGAGCGAATGACCCATAATAAATCATATGTTGCCAAGATTAATTCTCATCTGATGGGGAAGCTGCTCAAATTCTGGTGGAAATGTTGGTTTCCCCGGGTTTTGAATGAGTTCTAATATATCTGTTTATTTTAAGCACTCGTGAGATGCAGATGAAAAAACTGGCCAGCAGGTGCTCACCGCGTGGATTTGCCTTGTGCTCTCTGTGGGGGAGGGGAGCGGCAGGGGCAGCTTCTCTAGTAAACAGTCCTCTTTCTTCTCCTGCCTGGTCTCCAGATATTTCTGGGTCTTGACACTTTGGGGCATTGTGGCCACTCTTTGAGATAGAACAGATTTGGGGGACCATTTATTTCAATGTTGTCTTTCCTTGAATGTACATTTCTTGATTTAGATCTTACAGTTGTGATGCAATCAGACACATGATAATTCGGGCAAAAAGTTTAGTGAAATTGGGGAACTCAGCCTGGACTCACGTGGCGTGTTAGGTGTGACCCCAAGGGTGGTGATGACGACGTACTGGGGCAGGGCGTGTGTGAGTTGTCAATCTTCCCACCACTGTCATGACAGACCATTATCATGCTCATCTTTGGGTTGTTTTTTTTTTAATGAGTTCCTGTGTAGTTCACATACAGTACTATATTAGTCTCAGGTTACAGTATAGTGATTCAGCACTTCTGTACCTTACTCAGTGCTCATCACAATAAGTGCCCTCGTCATTTCCATCCCGTTTCCCCTCTCTCCCCCCCCTCCCCTCTGGTCACCACCAGAGTTGAGTCTATTCTTGATTTCTCTCTCTCTCTCTCTCTTTTGTCCTTTGTTCATTTGTTTTGTTTCTTAAATTCCACAAAGGATGACATCATATGGTATTTGTCTTTTTCTGATTGACTTACTTCACTTAACATCATGCCCTGTGGTCCCATCTGTGTTGTTGCAAATAGCAAGGTTTCCTTCCTTTGCAGCGGAGCAATATCCCATTGTATACAGATGCCACATCCTCTTTCTCCATTCGTCAGTGGATGGGCACTTGCTGCGTCCATATCTTGGTTGTTGTAAAAAATGTCGCAGGAAACGCAGAGAGTGCCTGTGTCCCTTTAAGTTAGGGTTTTTTCATAGTTAACCTCATCTTAAAAGATGAGGAAACTGAGATGCAGATCATTTAAACCGCTTGCCTAAGACCTTTCACCTTGTTAGTAACCTAGCCTAGATTCCATCCCAGGCGAGGCTAACTCCCTGCAGGGCGCGCTGCCCCCCCACCCAGAGGCGATCTTGTGGGTGCATTCATGACTCCCTGAGGGCACGCTGCCCCCCCCAGCCCGGAGGCGATCCTGTGGGTGCCTTCATGAGTCAGTGCAGTGGTAGGATCCCCTTTTCTCATTTGCACTTCAAAGACTTCATGACCCACCTGAACACCCTCGTATTCCGGCATCAAAGTGATCATAGGAAGAAAACTATTATCTGTCATCATTGTGTTTCTTTTTCCTTTCTATTTTATGATTATAATTTTCTTTCCATTTCACGTGAACGGGCAGCCTTCATATCTCTCATTCTCTCCCTGTTCTGGTTATGCTGTTTTCATTTTGCATGGAGTGCCTACCCACCACAGGCAGAAAATTAGGAGCCTCAGTGCCTCCATGTGTCACTCCTCTCCCGGCCTATCAAATCCTGGGGTCACAGAGGCCTGACTCCTTTGGGGAGAAAATTGCTTTGCAGATCCTGTTCATTTATCACTTCTGTCTTGGAAGTTGCCTTCTTAAAACTAGCAGGACTCACGCACCCTGCAGGTCATTTTATATGGCACACTTGATTGCTTTGGAAAACAAATTTTAAAAGCACTTTCTTTAAAAGGAGGGCTACTCTTACTCCAGGGTGAAATAGTGTAACCAGATCCTTGATGAGTTCTTGTCTCTGAACACCTGCCTCGGTGGGAGCTGCCCGAAGACCGCTTTGTTCATTGAATAGTATCTGCCTTACTATTTAACAGAGAATGGAATATTTAAAACTTCAACCCAGTGTAGGCTCTTGGGGAAGTCTTTAGGTGGGAACAAAACAACAATCAGAACAAATCTTTGTGTTCTGGAAATTCAAGAGAAACAATACTAGTTATTATTTATCTACTTACAGAGTCATTAACCTTTCTCTTTTGGAAGAAGAGGAGAAGGAATCCCAAGGAAGGCTTTCTTCCCAGGCAGCCATGCCCGTGTGGCTGTACTAGTGCCACTTAGTTGAAATGCAGCCGTCCCACGCAGACCAGCTGTGTGACAGAGGGTTCTAGAATCTGGGCGTTGAGAGTATTTCTCTAATACTTTGCTTTATTTTTTTGTAGTTATCTTGTATAAGTCATGTAGCTTTGCAAGGTCACTGTTATCATTTCTATAAAATGGAGAGAATCCTGCCTTCCCTATTAACTTCACAGACTTGTCAGAAAGAGGAAAAGAAGCAGTGTGCCTATTAGAACTTGGAGAGACCCAAACTCAAGTGCCAGGTGTTACTTTGTTTATATTTTTGCGGCAGGCAACAAATAACGGGTTAATTGTTTGAGCATTTCTCCTCCCGGCTTACTCTGGGCGAAGAGCTGTGTTCGTGTTGTCAGGGATCTATCGGTGTGCAAGCCACCTGCTGGGATGTTGGGAGCTGCAGGGGGGTGACACTCTGGGAGGCCCCCAGGGACCACAGGCAGGAAGCCCTCGGGGGCTGGCTGCCTTCTGTCCTGACGAGCTTTGGGGTGCGTGCTTTCAATGGCTGAAGGAAAGATATCTCTTTTCTCCAAGTGGAAGGTGGGATGCTTCCTGGAGAAGATTGAATTTTAGCTTAGCCTTGAATGAGAGATATAATTTAATAAGTTATATAAGATATAGATCATTATACATGATCTATATCTTGAAAAAGCCCTTCAGGGAAGAGAGCAGGCCAAGGGCGATCATGCAGCGAAGTGTAGGCGTATTTGGAGGCGGCTGAGCGGTTCAGCTTGGAGGGCGTGCGAGGCATGATACGAGAGCAGTGTCGGGTCTTGCTAGAAAAAGCCATGGGTGGGGGCTTGCAGAGGCTGAGAACGTTGTTGACACTTTGGAGGCCAGGGAGCAGTGTGGTTTTTGTTCAGGGAGCAGTCCAGGGCGTGCTGTACTGCCCTGGGAAAATCACGGCCGAGGACGCTCACTGGGGTAAATGCCACCCTGTCTCCCTGGGCAAGGGGGAGAGACTGAGTTTGGGGGAGAGAAGTATCAGACTCACAGCGCTGATGGGAGGCCAGCCACCTAGATGGGCAGCTGGAGAGTGAATTCAGGCCTCGGGAAACGTGTTTGGAATGCATGTGGAGTGTGTCTGAACCAAAGATTTTTGTGATGTCATCACTGAAATTATGAGCCCAAATGAGATCATATTGGAAAAGAATTTTGAAAGAGATGGTCAGTGCTAGCAAAGGGGAAGGAAAGGGAGAGCCAGCTCATTCCGGGGGGAGGTGACCCTGTCGACCGTGAGAGGTAGGGGCTGGCTGGTAAGCAGTGGAAAGTCTCCTTGCATTTCACAGATAGGAGTTGGGGTTCCTGTTTCGCTGAGATGCATTCACGATGAGAAGTGACGCTCCAGATTTTAGGTGCAACTTTGACCCCTTCATTTCCTCCAGCTTGATTTATATCCTTCTCTACACTCCTGAGCATTCCTTCCTTGCAAAGAGCTCCCTGAGCTCACCTCTGCGGCTCCATATTGATAGAGCTCTGCTGGGAATAGATGCTCTCCGGATGGATGAGCCCCAGGGCCTCCTGCTTGAGAATGGGGCGAGGGGTGAGCACGGGGCTCAGGTGGTCCCCGCTGGGGCTGCAGCGGGTCTGTGCTCAAGGCAGGGAGCGGTTTGCTCCCAGGGGCCCCAGCAGGCCCGGTGCAAGGGAAGCAAGTCCAGAGCTGGCTAAGTGGTGGAAGAAATGAGGTTTTATATTTTGCATTTATTGATTTATGTGAGTGGCTAAATGAATATTCATTTTGTTTCCTGTTGAGCCTGTTTTACAAGAATCCAAGTAGAAAAAAGAACTCATTCAGTGCTGACTTGTCTGTGAGTCTTCAAAGAGCACATCACTAAGAGGATTTCTTCCCATAAGCAAACTCCAAGGAAGGGTGGGAATACCTTAAATACGAGTATCTGCAGAAAGCAGGTTTCACTGACTCATAGGCTATAGGCGCTAGAAGGGCTTTTAGAAATAGTCTGCTGTTCTTGTCCAATTTCAAGATCAGGAAGCAAAGCTCAGAGAGAGGAATTGACTGTCAGCCCTGCATTTACCATCCACTCAAGAGATGTGTGCTCAGGTGAGGGTAAAATGCCCCCCCAGGTAAAGGAAGGCGATGAGGGACGGAGTTCTCTTGTCTGCCTGAGCCTTACAGTTCCCAGCTCCTAGCATGGTTGGAATCTTAATTTACATTTGATAATAATTACCTGCCAACACGCCAAGGATTCTATGCAAGCAGGCTGGTAATCACTGTTCCTGAGGAGTACCCCCTGAAAGGACGCAGATTCACCTGGAACATTCCCAACATCAGCCACTTACAAGAAAGAGAGAAAGGGAGAGAGGGAGAATAAAGGAAGGAAGGGAGGGAGAGAGGGAGGGAGGGAGGAAGGGAGGGAGAGAAGAGGAAATGGGGAGAAGGGAAGGGAAGGAAAAACCCTAATATTTTGAGCCCAGAAATTAGTCTTGGGCAATTTATGTCCAAATATATTAAGACATTATCACAACTGAATCTAGTCAGTTTGGTTGATTAGAGCAGCCAGTTGAGTCTGGAGGTCCCCACAAGTCACTTAGACTCTAATTGCCCTCGACTGATGACTGGAGCTCTGAAACGTTCTCTGTCTTCCTGCGAAGACAGTTCTAAACAGCAAGTCTTTAATTGGCTAGATTCTGAAGACATTTCCCCCATGTATTTGCTTATCTGTTGCTGCCTAACAAATTCCCCCGCAGACATGTCCTAGCTCCCACTTTCTGAGGGTCAGGAATTTGGAGCCAGCTCTGACATTCCCATGAGGCCGTGATGATACTGTGGACGAGGGCCGCACGGTCTCGTCAATGGACAGGAGACAGAGGGTCTGCACCCAGACTCATTCAGGACGCAGGCTTCCCTCAGAGTGAGGGATCCGAGAGACAGCACCCAACTCAGACAGAAGCCGCAGCGTCTTCTATGATTTGATCGTGAAATCAGTGCATTGCCCT
This sequence comes from Spilogale gracilis, assembly GCA_004023965.1. Taxonomy (NCBI): domain Eukaryota; kingdom Metazoa; phylum Chordata; class Mammalia; order Carnivora; family Mephitidae; genus Spilogale; species Spilogale gracilis. The sequence goes on from PITA01004435.1 coordinate 111,637, forward strand.
TTGTTGTATCCTGGTGGTCATACAGACCAGGTACTGCATGGGGAAACTATCAGGGGTGTGTGTACCAGGACGTAGGGGAACTGGGACCATCGAGAGGCTGCCCACCACACCCCACGTGTGACTACATTACTCCCTGTCCTTGGAGCCATCCAAAGAATTATTCCATCCAACTTCAGTCTTCATCAGTATAGGATACGGGTTTGGTTTAGGTTAAAAATACAACTATCAGCGAGGTGGGCAAGCAAGGAATCACACCTACCTACAGAAAATACACCTGTTAGAGAGAGACACACGGTTGTAGATGATTGTTTTGGAAATATGTGTAGGTCTGTGTGGATTCACATACATGTATATGTGCATGTTTTCACGTAGTGCTCAGAAGCAACCCTATACATGAAGAACCACTGTTCCCCAACTTTACAGATGAGGGCAAGGATTTGGAAAGTTTGGTAACTTCTGGGGGTCACACCCCCATTAAATTAGGTAGCTTTCACTCCAGCTGCAGTGAAAAATAACCGAGTATTCAATGGGAGCTTTGCTTTTGGATACATGTGTCCCAAACTGAGTAAAGATTTTCAGTTTTAAGTAACATTTTGTAAAAATGCATGTGATGGTTTTTTGGCTTGTTGTTGTTTTTGCTGTAAATGAAAATAAAGATATTTTCTTTGTCAATATGAAAGTATTTCCTATTCCTGTAGGAGATGCTTTCCTCCCTTTTTTGCCATGTCCTAAGACGCAGGAATGTTTTCTAAGCTGCCTGACAAAGGAATAAGTCAGATGCAAATTGCAACTTTTGAGTAAGGTGGGGTGTGGGGGGGCCTCACGCAGGTGTCTGAGCTGAGCTGGGCAGCCCGAGGGCACTGAGCAGCACTGCTCACAGGGTGGCTGGAAAAGGGACCCTGAACAGGCTCTGGGAGGCAGGATGTGGGGGACACACCCTGCGACCTTGGGATCCACGTGCTGGCTTTGTGTAAATCAGTCGCCTTTCCTACTTCTGGAAATGAACATGAAAATGTTTTCCCTTTAACTCCCAGAGATACTTCTGGAAAGTAACGTGAAGACCGATACTTTGTAAATGGACTCATATTCTAGTACACCAAAGAACTCGCAGAAGGAAGGGTTATCTGAAGTATGTGTAATGTCAGTGACATTGGCCGAAGTTAACTTAGCTACTGGTACACTGAGTTTTCTGAGAAATAGGTATAAATACATCTTATATTAATACTGGCTGGAGAGAAAGCAGGAGGCATTCTGTGAAGTCCCAGAGAAGCCCTTTGAGAATATTCTTGCTAAATGTCACACATTATTAATCTGAGTTTTCTCACTCTCCTGAAAAGGGATACCATAAGTTTGCGAGTCAACCTTTACCTTTAAATTTTCAAAGGGTAGGTCTAGTGTAGTTTCATAAGGTTTTAAAAGCAGGTAAACATTTTCTTTTATGAAACACACTTTACACTTCTGTTGAGATTTATGGGCCAACGTTTCCTCAGTTATCTCTCAGTTTCACAGCTCCGAGAGCTGGCTGTCGCACCACCCCGTGGGGAGTGGACGCAGGCACACTCACAACGTACTTGGCATTGAACTCCAGCAGGTCAACTAGCTGGTCTTGTGAAGGTCACAGTGGATCAGGAGGAGACCTCTAGATGGGTGGTTCTCAAGTGCACTCTTCAGCCCAGCACCTTCAGCATCATCTCAGACGTTTTTGGAAGGTGAATTCTCAGGTCTCGTGCCAGGCCTCTTGGGTCAGAATGGGTCAGTGTCACTCCTTAGTGCCTTTCTGCAACACAGGTGGGTTTGAGCCTCAGCCATCAAAGGAAGAGCAAGATGGATGCAGGATAAGGTGAAGAGACCACCTGATATGGTTTCTTCAGGCCATGAATGCATGTCTTCCTGGGACAGAGGGAGCATGGGCAAATGTAAGACATCTGTGCCCTTGTCACCGGCGTCCATGATTACCCACTAATAGCCTGGGCAAGTGTCGCCTTTCCTGCTGGTGCCAAATTATCCATTATTATTATCCCAGCCTCTCATCTTTGAGACGAACTCAGAGTCCGAGTCTTTATCTGGAGTCCTATGTCCCATTAATTTTCTCTGCTCACTCCAGGCAGAGAGCAGACTCGGTACAGCACACACATCTCAGGTCTCTGATGTTTATAGTTTATATAAATATAGATTAAGTTGGCTGCCAACCTCTCCTCCAACTGGAATTTCTACCCACATTTCAATTTCCAAATTAAGTTAAGATGCTTTCAGAATATTTCTCCCAAGCTTTCTTTTTCTGAATGGCATATAACTCTTCCTTTCTGTGGCACTGAGTTTGTCCCTCACACTTCATTTTTTGAAAAACCAGTTTATGCATAGTATGTCTTGAGTGCTACAGTCTGAATGGAAAAGTTTTGAGAGGAAGACCCACATCTCAGATTTCTTTGTAATTTTTCTTGGTCCAGTGAACATTGGATAATAATCATTTATGGTATTTATTTCGATGACTTTGATGTAGATATAGCTTTCTTCTACCAAGATTCTTCCAGAGCGGGCTTAAATACATTCACTCTTGGTCCCTGTCTGCTCTCTGCCTCTCCTGACCTAGCAAGATACCACAAATGGACCGATCACGGAATGGGTGATTTTGGTTTGGGTGGCCCACATAGTTGTTTTTCCTTTGAACTTTAATTTAAAATAGTTGGGAAATTTCGTGTACAAGATAAAACTTACAGCTTCCTTTGAAATAAATGAAGATGTAGATCCCAAGTCTTCATTCCTGTAGGAGTTGAGGGATGTGTGAATTCCAAGATGTGACACTTCCCAGTGTTCTTTACACTGTGTCCAGTATGGATACTGAGTGCCTGTTAATCATCACACATGGACTGCTGATTTTCTTATTTGGGAGACAGTTCTCCATGACGCTGCCCTGCTCCTACTGTTGTCTCTGCACCTTACTAGGTGTATCTGAGCAACCATGCCCAAGGTACTTTCCCTGCCTTTCAGTTTCCCTTCTGTGGCCTGGAGGTGGTAATGGTACATAACTCATGGGCTGTGAGTATTGAATGAGTCAACACATCCCAGATACTTCAACCTGGCGCCCCTGGGTGCTCAGGAAGTGTTTCCTCTTACGGTTATTATTGTCCCGAGGACTGATCATGATGGCGGCGTCTACCAAAAGCATCCCCCAAGATTTCTTTTCTAAGTAAAAAAAGAAAAGGTAGTTTAAGAAAAACAGGTGATTCAAGAGAAGGGGGACAAAGCAGATTCCTTTTAAGAAGTGAAGAGACTTGGGGCACCCGAGTGGCTCAGTTTGTTAAGCATCCAACTCTTGATTTTAGCTCAAGTCATGCTCTCAGGGTTATGACTCCGAGTCAGGCTCTGTGCTGAGCAGGGAGTCAGCTTGAGATTCTCTCCCCTCTGCCCCTCCCTGTTCTCTCTCTCCCTCTAAAATAAAATAAATAAATCTTTTTTAGAAAGTAAAGAATTATTTCACTTAGCATAATCTCCTCTAGTCCAGTCCAAGTTGCTACAAAAGTTAGGTATTCATCCCTTCTGATGGAGGCGTAGTATTCCATTGTATATATGGACCACATCTTCCTAATCCATTCGTCTGTTGAAGGGCATCTCAACTCTTTCCACAGTTTGGTGATTGTGGCCATTGCTGCTATGAATATTGGGGTGCATGTACCCCTTCTTTTCACTACATCTGTACCTTTGGAGTAAATATCCAGTAGTGCCGTTGCAGGGTCCTGGGATAGCTCTATTTTTAATTTTTTGAGGAATTCCACACTGTTTTCCAAAGTGGCTAAACCAACTTGCATTCCTACCAACAGTGTAAGAGATTTCCCCTTTCTCCACAACCCCTGCCACGTTTGTTGTTTCTTCTCTTTCAATTTTTGCCATTCTAACTGGTGTAAGGTGGTATCTCAGTGTGGTTTTGATTTGAATTTCCTTGATGGCTAATGATGATGAACATTTTTTCAGGTGTCTATTAACCATTTGTATGACTAACATAACATAATAAACAAAATTATTTTAAAAATAGGGCATCTGGGTAGCTCAATTGTATGTGACAGCCTTCAGTTCAGGTTATGATCCTGGAGTCCCAGGATCAAGTCCCGTATCAGGCTTCCAGCTCTGTGGAGAGCCTGCTTCTCCCTCTGGCCTTCTCCCCTATCATGCTCACTCTCTCGCTCTCAAATAAATAAAATATTAAAAAAATAAGTAAAAAGTGAAGAATTTTCCTATACATCTGATGTGGAAATTGAGCGTTTTAGTATCAAGGAGACTATTGGTTACCTGCTTGGGTCTTTGTTAAATGGTGGTTAGAAAAGCAGTTGGTTATGTCCTTGAACCAAATCCTAGGTTTGTATGGTTTGGGGTTTGTTTGTTTAATATTTTAAACTTTTTGGGAGGGGAGGTAGATAACTGTAGATTTTGAGAAAAGTTGCAGAGACAGTACAGAGAATCCTGGGTACCCCTCTTCCAATCTTCACACTGTTAACAGCTTACTTTTTAATGGCATGTTAGCCAAAACTAAGACCCTGAGATTAGTAAATTGCTGTTAATAACTAACTCCAAACTTTATTTGGGCTTCACCAGCTTTCCCAATGATGAGTACTTTCTCCTCCCAGCTCCAGTCCTGAAGACCATGTTGTGCCTCCCAGTGTCTTCTGACCCATGGCAGTTTCTCAGTCTTCCCTTGTTCTTCCTGACCTGGAGTCATTCGTTTATATCAGCATTGTTATAGGCTGACTCATTCCCCCCAGTTTGGAGGAATTTGTTGGAATCCTAACCCCTGTACCTCACAATGTGACTCTAGTTAGAGGTAGGACCTTTAAAGAAGTAATTAAATTAAAACTAAAGAAGTAATTAAAATGAGGTCATATTCGTTCAGTATGACTGGTGTCTTTGAAAGAAGAGATCGGGCACAGATACCTAGGGATGACCCCATGAACACGAGAGAAGGATTATGTCTCCATACTGAGAGGAGGCTTCAGAAGGAACGAGAACTGCCCATACCCCGATATCAAATTTCTAGACTCTAGAACTGGGAAGGAATACATTTCTGTTCTTCAAGCCCCTCGACCTGTGATATTGGTTATGGCAACCCTAGCAAACTCATACAAGTATGAATTTCTATATGCTGATTTTATAGTTTTTGTTAAAATTCAGTTCTATATTGTTTATATGGTTGCTCAGAGGGTCCTAAATTGCTGACTCATCCCTGGGAGCTCTTCTGTGCCACTGCTGTGTTCCTTTGGCATGTCCCCATGCCTTTGATACTTGAGCATATTTTTTCTGGGACTACAAGGTGCTCTGGGCTCATTATACATTTTCTTTACCCTAGCCCTAGAATCAGGCATTTCTCCAAAGAGCGCAGGTTCCTTTTACTTGAAAGTGGCGTTTAGAAAGAAAGATCTGTAGTCCCAGTTTTAATCCTTTCCCTGTGGTTCTGTAATAATGCCAGCCCCCTACGCTCCACCCATGCATGATAAACCAGGTTCTCCATGTTGGAACCATGGTCGCTCTCCAAGGTCCTAATTGTGAAAGGCTTTCTTGTACTTGGGAAGAGAGAGGAGAAAACGGAAAGAATATCACATTTCAGCACAGTTACAATCATTCCCTGTTCACATCCTTAATGTTAATAAAGGAAGAGAGATCTATCACTTGGGAGAATAAATTCAGAAATCTTAGAATTTAATGACTAGTGCCTGTCTCTTTGCAAATCCATCCCTTGAAGAGACAAGAGAGCCTCTTTAAAGAGAAACTATGATAAGGTGCTGTCCAAAATGTTATATGTGAACAAAGATCACAGGATTTCAGATTCGCCCCACACCATGTCTTAGCGATGGCAGTTCAAGAGGAAATGTGTTAAAGCTGTGGCTTGAAGGGTTTGGTTTAGATAAGTGCATTTCGTGACAGATAACATTAGATGAGAGTGTGGAAGCCAGCAAAGAGGTTTACAGAACTTCCTTCTAACTCTGCTAATAACCAAGTGTAAGCTGGCTTCGATGTCTGCTTGGGTTAAAATAATTCAGATTCAGTATTTCATTCGCTGTAAATGCTTTTTCATTGACACGGTCAAAATATCAAGATTCTTCTGATTCTGTGTTCGATGGTACATATCTTTGGATAAGCACTATTGGGACTGTACTTTTCTCCTCTATCTTCCTAAAATCTTGATCTCTGATGATGAGGTAGGAAGAAATGCCACTTGTAATGAAATAACCAAACATTATCTTTCACTTAAGTACTTTGAACCAACAGATGTTAAGAGCTGTGTTTTTGTTGTAGTGCATTTTTAATTTTGTGGCTAATAAGCATCCAAGTCCCATAGCGTGATTTATTTGGTTTCCTTCCTTTTAAAAAATACGTTTTGTGTTTTCCCTTAGAGCTTGATTCATTTGCTCAATTAAAAAGCACTTAAAATCATTGTTTAACACATGGAAAATATGCTGATTGTTGTTATTCTTTATAAAGAAATAAGTGCACATTTGGTTTCTTGAGAAAGTATGAGCTTTTATAGCTGACTCTTAGGCATTAAGATGTTTGTGTCTGTAAGACTTTTCCTGGAGTGGTTTTGAGCTGAGATTGTCTTTTGCCCCAATACTGTGAAAAATTCTCATGAAATCAGGTACCTGGGTATATTCCTGAGTGGTCACGAGGACATCCCTCTCTACAGTGGCCAGTTAAAGCCACTTCTGTGTGACCTCGGTAAAGGGAACACTCACTGAGGTTTAGCAGAAATGTCCCAGAGATGAACATGTAAGAGAGCTTTCAGTGCGTTGCCCAGTTTTTCATAATTTTCATTGTATCTGTCCTTCTCTTCAGTCTAAAAACTCTAGTGATTTTTTCAGGTCTCCAGGAAATCTATGATGAATATCAGGATCGCTAATATGGACCTATATGAAAATGCGTACTCCAGAAATTCAGTCACACGAGCTAAATTCAGCTCTGCACACAGAGCCATTTATGAACTCTGTTTTCCTCCAGGGTGAATGAAACGTCTTATTATTTATGTTTGTTTCATAAGCCATCCTTAACTTTGAAGCACCCAGTTCTATTGCTTGTGTAGAGAAAAACAGTATAAATCATCAGCATTAGAATAATTGTAACTCTACAGTTCTGGGGTTGCTAATCCCAATAGCTAGACTCTGGGAACAAGCCTGGGAAGGCTGGCCTCAAGAACTCATCTGGTTCATCCTTTTCACATTCAGGAAGCAGGCATACTCATCACTCAGGCTGCTTTCCCAAAATGCTACCCATTGGTGGCTGTAAGCAGAGAATCTATTTCCCAGAGTTGTGGAGTCTGGAAGTCCAAGAGCCAAGTGTGAGGGGCTGGGTTCTGGTATATCCTCCCTCCCTCCCTGGCTTGCTCATAGCATCTTCATGCCGCGTCCTCACATAGCCTTCTCTTTGTGCACCTGCTCCCTGCACATGCTCACAGGGCAGCGGCTTGGTGCCCCTGCTGTGCTTTCTGCCCCCCGAATCCTGCACGGCTAGGTTTGAGGTCTCACGCATCCTCCAAATTCTTACCCCCTTCCTCATGTGAATTCTGTAGATTGCCGTTCTAGAATAGTCAAAGTACAGTCAGAGAAGCGTCGCCTGGGAGTTTAATTATTAGAAATGCAGATTATCGGGCCCCGTCCAGGGCTTCCTGAAAAAAGAGCCCGTATTTTCACAAGATGCTCAGTTATGAACTGTGAATAGGGAAGTCTGAAACACCGCTCTCAGATCCGTCCTTGAGAGGAAGCTAAAGCAACTTGGTCGAAATAAAAAGCGTCAGCCAGTCGCTGTGCTGTCCTGAAATTTTCTCTCCATCTCCGCTGATGACCTTAAATAAAACAAGTGACACTGGCCTTTCAAGAGGCTTATTTCCCTGAACAGTGTATCTGATATTTCTGTGTCTACTAGGGTTTGTGCAGTTATCACGGAATCTTGATTACAGGAATCTTGATGATAGTAGGCCACCTGTGGTGAACGTCAGGCAGAAATAGATAGTGTAAGGTTGCTTTTAGTCCATGGTTTGTGGTCATTTTCAGGGCCCCCCCACCTTTTATTTCTATACTATTTATAGATTTTCTAGGGAAAAAAATAGGGGCGTTATTTGCATCCAGTTACCTGAGGTCACATTTTATGTATTTTTAGTATTAGACATTTATTTTATATTTGGTGCGCACAAGGCTTTATAAACAAGGGCTTCAATTAGAAATCCCTCCTCTGTTTACTTTTTTTTTCATTGTTTGTCATTAGAATTTTAGGGGTATGAATAAGGTTACTTGAGGCAAATGCTTTCTTTGCAATTGCTTAAAAAATTCAGTAGCTAATAATTTAAAATAATTGGAAACTAACTGACAGTCAAAATGCATATAAAGCAAACTTTCCCCTTTTTTCCCACCAATAATGCACGCTCCTGAGCCAAACACAAATAACCTGCTTTGTTATGAAAACCAGTGCAGGGCTGTCCGAACATCTACAGAGGCTCCACGGAACACGTTTTCGCAGCATTCCTGTAGTACAGCACTTTAAAGAGATCAGTGAGAAACGAAGCATTCAGTTTGTAAATTGCTTCATTTTCTGTAAGCCATTGTGTCCATCATTTGTATTGAGAGGACAGTGTTCTGCTCTTTCTACCGATGCTGCTGGGCTGCCCAATGAGGTAGCATCCCACGGCAGGCCAGGGCACCATTTTAAAACTTTGCTCCCTGATTAACCATCAGCTGAACATCAGCTTCCCATTTTTTAAGTGGGCAAAGGCAGGCAAATACGGATGTAGCTTAGGAAAGTTACAACTCAGACTAACAGAATGCAGAGGCACCTAACAAAGTAGAAGGAAGAGCTTTCCGATCAGAAAGGAACAATTCGCAATTCTTGAGTTTCTTCTCCCATTTCAGTTATGTGGCCTAATTCAATTAAAATTAAAAATCAGGGGTGCCTAGGTGGCTCAGTCAGTGAAGCGTTGACTCTTGATTTCATCCCAGGTCATGATCTCAGGGTCATGAGATCGAGCCCCGAGTCAGGCTCGCTGGGCCTGGAGTCTGCTTGAGATTCTCTTTTTCCCTCTGTCCTTCCCTCCCTTCCCTCCCCCCGCCACATTGTTCACAGTCTCTCTGTCTGCCCCTCCCTCTCCCTTTCTCTCAAAAGACAAAAAAGGAAACTCTTACTTTCAACATATGTATCAATCTTCCTGAACTTTGTCTTTTTGTTTAACGATATTGTTATTTATTTATTTGTTTGTTTTATATTTTATTTTATTTTTTCAGTGTTCCAAGATTCATTGTTTATGCACCGTACGCGGTGCTGCATGCAAAGTCTGTCTGTATTTAAGTTAATTATTATAAACCCTTGAGTGGTTCTCAGTTTCCTTTAAGATAAAATCAAAATTCTCTGTCTTGATATGATAGCACTTTAAGCTGACCCCACTCCCTAGCACTGCCTCTTCTCTCTCTCTCTCTCTGCCCTTAACAAAGGCTCTTCTCCAAGTACCCTGCCCGGCGTTTACCAAGTCTTACTCGGTCCTTCCACGGAGCCTGGGTTAGTCATCTGTTGCTTCAAAACGGTCACTTCTAAACCTGGTAGCTTACGATGACAGTACCCCGTCATTATCTCTCAGTTTCTGTGGATCAGGAGATTGGGAGCCGCGAGACTCCTCGGCTCTGACTTGACCTTCACCCTCTTCCCGCCCATTCCCTCGGCAGGCACGTTGGCACCAGCTCTCGGCTGGAGGAGGCCTCCGTTCCGGATTCTTCCACGGGGAGTGATTCCAACAGCCACAGCACAAGCTGCTCTCGCCTTTTATAATCAGCCTTAGATGTCGCGGTCTATCATTTCCACCATATTTCCACCATACTCTGCAGGCCACACGCAATGCAATTTAAGAATGGGATTTGGAAGGAGACCACATGAAGGAGAGAATAACAGGAGGTGTGGGTCACGAGGGCCATCTTGGCTGCTGGCTGTCACAGAACCTCTCTCACTCCAGCCACGCTCTCCCTGTGCCACTTCTCCACTCTTCCTCTGCAGTCCTTCCCTCCCCTCCCTGGATCAAAGGAACCCACATATGGCTGCTATGCATACCAAGCAGGCAGTGTGTGCTGTCTTCGAGTGTAGATTTGTCTCTAGAGGAGTTATACTCTTAAGTAAATCACTCCAGGGCAAGGTTCTAATTCTTAGACACCCCTCACGACGTAGGTATTAATAAATATTTCTTAATCTTCATTACCCAGAATTAAGAAAGTGAATCTGCCGTGTATCATTCGTTCTAAACTTCCAACACTGTTTGTCTTCAGTTGAAGTTAATCTGCGATCCTCCTACATCCTGAAGTTTGGTGTTAGTGGCCGTATTGCAGCTGGGCCAGGTGTTCTGGGGATCTAGTCTGATACTGCAAGTTGTCTGGGTGGTGAGACCCCAGGCACACGTGTCCATCGGAAGCTGACGTCCCATCATGGTCCTGCTCACCAGATGCAGCGTGTCCTTGAGCTATCTCTCTTTCCGTCTGAATCAGTCAAAGATTAAATCAAACTCAGTATGTGCTGACTGTTAGGTCTCAGTATAGTAGTTGAACTGTTTTAGAACGATAAATCCATTAGCAGTGCTACTAGAGAGCCCTCTGTCACCCAGAACGCTCCTTTCCCTGGCGAGGCCAGAGATGCATGTTCTCAGTATTGGAGATGCCAAGCTGTTTTGCCTGTTAGAGATTTTATCTCTCAGGTTGAGTTTGACGTCTCCTATAGAGCATCCAAGGACCATGGTGATTGTGGAGTGAGCAAGGCCACGAACACACGGGTGGGCCGCTCTCGCCTGCCCTCCCCGCCTCCATTTGGGAGTTTTGAGAGAAACATCCCCATGGTTATTTGGTGGTGAAATTCTAGCCTGTCAACATAGTTAGCCTGTGATTATAGTTACTAATTTGAGTAAAGTACATCGGACCGGGTGATAAGAATACAGTTTTCTTTCTTTCAAACGCAGATAGGGACTTGAATGGACCCCAGGAAGTGTTTCCAGATGGAGCCTCTGGGAAGTGCACTTCTCCCGTGTCTTTCTATATACAAACAGCTCCTACACAGAATGTCTTGAGCAACTCATTTCTCACGTGGTTTAAGCAGGCTCCTTAAAATCGTGTTCTCGCTTACCAGTTCCCTTCCGGTTCTAGAGTAAGAGTCATTTACGACCCAGGTCATGTTCTACTGCAGCCTGGAGGCTGACCCCAATGATCATTTCCTACATATGTCTTCAGACTGTACAGCCTGTTGGACGGGTGTCAGGGGAACCAAGCTGCCTAAGCTAGTAGATTTCAGAATCATCTCCCACTGATTATCTTCCAGACGGGCTCAGTGACACCTACAAGTCCTTCATGAAAAATTTCTTCTGTCTTTGTGGTTTATAATCTTTTCCAACCCCTGTCTGCCCATAACTCCCCCAGGGATGTTATTAAAGCGGGGGTCCTGTCCGGGCGATCTGGTCCGAAGGCCTGTGTGATGCTGGTCCACGCACCATCCAGGGAGGAAGCAGAAAGCTTCAGCCCCTACAGAAACAAGCCCTGAACGTCTGCTGGTTGAAAACCAGGCCTGCAGCACCCAGCTCCTTCCCCAGGGCAGACACAGGATAGCCTGCCCGCCCTTGCCTGCCATGAGCCCTAGCTTCTGTAGCATTTCTTATTCTGCGAGCGGTTTCGTTGAGTCCTTCTCACTGGATTGTAAATTTTGGGTGACAAAGGCTATGATTTGTCAGTCTCTGTGTCTCCTAAGTCAGCCAGCCCAGGACCCTGTTTACAATAGGTGCTTAATACGTGTTCAGTCACTTGCCAGTTCAGTGAGTGGGTTTCTTGGATTCCTTGCTCAAAAGTAGAGTCTGTGAAATTGAGGGGAAAATGTGGAAGGCTGGAACCGTGAGGTTGTCACCAGACCTCTGTGGTCAGGACGGCCGGCGGCACCAGTGCCGGGACCCCGCTGGATCCCAAGGGTGCCAGGTCCCACAGGGCACTCCAGAGGTTCCCGTGGCTTCGTAAGAAGTCATAGCCCTCCTCGCGCCTTCCTTCTCCTTTACCGTCGGGTTATTTCTCTTCTACCTTTCCAACTCCCTTGGGAAATTTTACAATAAAAGTTATTTTTCTGTAATTTTTAATTACCTTTATACCTGAGCCGCAACTCCCCTCGGAACACAAGACTCAGAGTCTGTAAGACAAGTAAGTTCTAATTAACAAGCCAGCAGCACAGGCCCTCCTAGAAAAGTGGGGGTCTGACCTTGGAGGCCAGGTTGGAACACCTCCAAGCAGGAAGGACGACTGTGTGGAGCCCTGAGCTTAGCGCCACGAGGTCCCTGTGTCAGAATATCCGCCATGGTTCAGGCATGTCGCTGCTGTCGGGCCATGACAACGGTAATGGCAACCACTAGGAGCAACGAGCCTTAGAGGAGTCGTAGTGGTGATGGCCGGGACGTGCCTTGAGCGTGGACATGGCGGTGATGGCCGGGGGGAGGGGGGGCGTGAACATAGACCTGGCGGTGATG